>JAQIXS010002327.1:0-23487 GCA_034700785.1 Rossiulus vilnensis
CCACCCACCCCCCTAGGTGTGACATCATTTATGGACGGCCCCTTAGCAAATTCACCCAAAATTTGCAACAAAAATGTGGAATTTGTGGTCAACCTTTTTTGGGAGTGGGTCTCTAATGGTCTGGAGGTGGACGAAGAAGCTGTTTATCGACGTACAAAAGTAGCCATTCACAGACATCCCCCAAAGACAGTGGTGAGCAAATCCATTGGTCATCGGTCCAGTTGTCCATGTCGAAAGTTTGGTGCTGTCCAACTTAGCCAGCCCTAACTTGAGTTATTGTTATTGCCGATGGCTTTATTTGTGTGGCTTCACACTTTCTCCAAGAATCCTGAGACAAAATCTTCGCTGTCCTGCTGCTGGTCATCGCTTTTCCTAAGACGTGTAGAGTCCACTCGTTCCACAGCCCATTGTCCGAAATCTCCAGGGATAAAATCGAGTAGAAAAGTGTGTTTTCCGGCGACACGTCCATTCAATCCACGACTGTTTTCTAAAACTTCCCAAATCCTAGTAATGAAGCTTTTTTACACTCCAGGTCCGCAATTATGGAATGCTTTCTTCGTGGACATAAAACTGTTTTCCCCAAACCCATTCTATTAAGTGACTCCCCCTTCCTATGAGGTGCACCCCCTTAAGATTCTGTTCACTTAAGGGATTGACGCTGCCGGACACAGGCTTTGTAGTGGACAAAGTCGAATTGCTTTTTTGAAAATAAAACTGGACAGCAAATAGTGAAGGAGAATCATTATTTTAGCAAGTTTATTATTGCCTAGGGTCAAGGGGGGGAGAAGGGAGAAAAACGTCCATTGTTCGTGTGACCAGGGTCCGAACACCGAGTTGGGTCAAGAGTGTTCGTGTGTTTTCCTGCCTAGTGAAGGACGTCCATAAAATAAGTGATGTATTTATGTAGAACAAGATGATGTCCATTCACTGTTTGGTTAGTTAGTGGTCTCTATTAAGAGGTTACTGACAGAAATGTTTGACTTGAGAATTTGCTGACCACTAATGTCCTATAGCCCTCTTATACGATTGCTACTGATGTCATTACCTACGAATGGCATTACTGAGTACGATAAACTGAAATGGAATGTTTGCTAATAATGACGAGATCGTGTATTGCTGACAAGTAATTAAGAAGTAGCTATAGTTGGTAATGTCATTGGAAAAAGGATGTTGAAGAACTGCAGCTTTTAATAAATCTTGATTTTCGTTTAATTTAACCGCAAAATTATAAGAATATAATTAGTTTCCAACCAAATTGCCCTCGCTTCTGGAGCGAGCCTTGCACGATCATTACTTACGGCATTATCTTCTGAGAATGACATTGTTAATGATCGTGAAATTACACATGAAAGGAATGATTGGCAGTAATGATGTGGATTTAACATGCTCGTTTAAGGAATGAAAAAGAAGTGATCGTTGGTAGTGTCATTACTAATGATATCATTAGCCATGAGAAACCAACAATTGCTACGTCATCATTGATTGTCAGTTGTACACGATACTGTTAAATTCTCATCAATATTTGCAAACCTTTATTTCAGTTTACTTATCACGATCATTAGTAATGTCATAAGTAGATGATTACGTCATGACCAAATAATGTAAGGTCCGCTTTACACTAACATTACTTCATGAAATTACTATTGACATCACCTGATAACATTACCAACCATCATTACGTCATCATATTATGCCTTCACTACATGTCAGCCGTACGCGATCATATTAAATTCACAATTTCTGGCAAACATTCCAATTCGGTTTACCTTACCTGATCATTAGTACTGATCGTGTAAGGTCTACTGTGCGAAACACGGTCGTAGGGACAATTTCGTGATAATTAGGGACTTTTTGCTTGTCGTTCGGCACCACACTGGTTGCTAAAAAGAACATTGCATTCGAAAAGGGCTTCCCAGACATGTTCGACCCAAGTAAGCAGTTTTCAGTTTTTTTGAACCTTCATCATCGAATTAAAACTATGGAAGTAAGTTTAAAGTAGTTTAGGTAGTAAATAAAACATCTGTGATATGTTTCCAGAGTTCCAGCAGTTCAAAATTCGCCGCAAATGACAGCGTTTTGTGGGTTCGAAGATTTCGAACGGTAGGGCTTTAAAAACGTTCTTTCCTGTCGAATAAACTTGAATTATTTTTCGGTAATGTAATATCATCGTAAAATGCTTAGCGAATTATCGCCATGAATATCTTTCAAATCTTTCTTGCATATTAACAATTTCCATCTCCAGAAACGAGCCTTTTTTTACTATTTCTTATAGGCCTACGCAAGTATTTATTGTTTAATGAAATTACGAATCCACCACCGACTCAATGTCTACGATTTTATCATTCTACCTGTAGGCCGTTATTCAAATTTTCTGCCGCTTTTAATATCCTGAATTGGGTTTGTTTAAATTAAATGATGAAATTGCTTTTGGCAGACGGCTGTTATTAAACCGGAGTTGCGACGCTCACAAAGGGTTGCATTAAGTGAACCTCATTTGAATTTTTATTGCTTAAAAAATAACTTCCGGCTGCTAGGGTAATTTATTTTTGATAAGTTTTTTTTTCTTCCAGTTATCATATTTTCGCGTGGGGCTGGTTTCTTTTTTGCTTGCTCAGCCAATTATCCAACTGCTGAGACTTTTATGGTAATTTTTTGGCCAAACTTGGAATTTTGGCGTTATCTGTTAATTCGCAATTTCCTTTAGGCAATCTTGAATTCAATGCCTTACTAACAAACAGATAGCCTACATATACTTTGGGACATTTCTTTGATATTCCCAATCCGTACTCAATGGCATACACTACGTTTGCATGCATCGTTTAATGTATTTTGTCCCGAGTCAAAGTAGGCATGTAAACACCTTACCTAGTGATTTATTCTAGCTGAACTACCTTGAATATGCCCTCGGCAAGGAGGCTGTTTGAACCAAAGTAGTACTTTGGATTGATCCAAAATACCCATGTAAACCGCTCATGCATAGTTTAATGAAATCACTCGTTACTTCCTGTTTCCTGTGTTTTGGGCTACATCTAAAACCAGATTTAGGCTGATTTCGTGACTTGCACTTAACGATTTGCAAAGGCAATCTCGCACGCACAAGGCCGAATCGGGTTTTAGCACACCCAAAAAGACCATACCCTTAAAGTCCGTAATGCTAGTTTTGAAGCAGAGGATTATGGGGTTTTTGCCACATTTCAGCCCTGGATGGCAGACTTTACAGTCTTGCCATGTAAGCTCACCCCGTCCTGCGTTGAATTGAAAGGCTTCAAAGTAGGACTGCTTTAAATGTTGCATGTAAACATAGTGATAGTAAGTAAAGCTGCTTAAATTGCTAGCGCATTTGAGATATGTTTTTTATTCCCCTAAAGGCAAGTCCGTGAAAGGATGTCCATACAATTGTCTAGACAGGAAGTAAGCATCCAATTTAATCACAATTTTAACTTTTATATTTCTCATTTAATTATTATGCTTCGATTCCCATAAGGGTGGGTTGAACGTGCCCCTATGCCCACCTTGAGTGCCTTGAGGGTCTGTACATAAATTACGTAATGCTATTTGAGTATTTTTTTACACTCACAGCCCCATCACAAATCATTGATTTGATCTCAGTTATTTGCAAAAATTTGATTAAAGAATCGCCGTAGACAAACATTATCGAAAAATTCACGCAAATAATGGATTTTTATTTCATTCCTCTAGTCTTTTCACAATATATATCACATTGGGGTTCTTATCTACAAGTTTTATTATTAATAAAGATTAAACTCTCGCTCATGGTCATCAAATATTCGACTACGAAATTTTGTGGCCTCTACCTCCTCAAGTCCGTGATCCCAATTTAGGTCCTTTTTGGACAACCCCTAACCAGCACGCAATCGTCGTGTTTTCCAAACCGTTTATTTTTTTCCTTCTATTTTTATCCTGGTAATATAATAGTTCGTAATATCGTTTCGTGATGGCATCCCTTGATATGGCTCCCCCCTCCCCAATCCAACATCACCACAACCACCTTCTGTATACAAATTGCTCTGCAGGGAATTGCTCGCGAACGTTTCCATATTTTGATTAGTTTCGTTATTGTTGCTATCGGTGCATCTAATGACGTGTCAACTCATAATTAAGACGCAATTTCGACGCTCGGGTGTTTTTTTTTTTTAATAACCCGGGGTTTTTTCCGAGAAAATTAAAAGCAAAAAGAATGTCGCAATTAGCGCGGCTCAGCGGCGACATTTTTTCCGCGGTTGATTTTTACGAATTTAATGTCGAAAATTGCGAATTGAATTGCCAGGGGGTGAAACGTTTTCGGTATTTAATGACTGCCCCTAGGCTGAATGCGACCGCTTAGGCCCGAAATCAAATTTCGAATTAAAAACCCAAATTTTGCCAGAAGCCTCTCTCTCACTCTCACTCTTTTCTCAGCCTCCACATTAAGCGATTTGATTAAAATCCATGGGAAAGGGTAAAGGAGAAGAGAAATGAGGAAATAAAAGTCGCGTTGAGATTGGGTGCCTCTTCGCTGTCATTATCATTGCCGAAATTAATAATTTAAAAGACTTAGCCTAGAGGAGTCTAAAGGCGGAAACTGGAACACGCTAGCTGGCAAAATGCAATCTCTTGGATTTTAATTAGCAGTTTTCGACATTCAGCCCTCCCCAAACCGAGGTTGAGACTCGATTCAAATGACTATGGTTAACTTACGGTTAACTATGGTTAACTTAAGTGTCGTGGCTTTCTACCGTCGTGACAGTCAGTGTCGCCACGGTCGTGTTGCTAAACAAAAAAAAAAACGAAAAACGAAATCGCGTTTTCGTTGTGACGAAATTTGTAATACATGTGATTTGCGAGAAGTGTCGTGACCATAGCGCCGTGATATTGGTGTCGTGACAACAGTGTCATGGCATTGTTGACTAGTGCCGTGACATTGTTGTCACGACAATGATAGTCGTAAGTTTAATGTCGCGCAAAAATGGTCTTTGCGCGGTGGTTTCAATTAAACTCCTCCGTCAAGCTTTGTTTAGACAATTCTTGTATGGTTGTTACCATGGGTTACGGGTAAAAATGTCGTGACGTTTGTGACATTGATATCTCGTGAAAACTCGATCGTCTGTACGCAGTACGTGATTTTAAAAAACGTTTTTTTAAAAAATTGCATTAAATCTACTTTCACGCGGTTAGATGCGACTTCTATCGTCTTTACAATCAAGTAAAATGTCGTGCCATTCGTTGTCATGCTGTCGGTAATTGTGACTTTGGTGTCGCGTGAAAACTCGCCTGTGCGCGGTGATTTTGACTAACGTTTTTCCGATTGAAGACCCCGACTTTAGACCGAATTAAAGACGAGCTTAACTGTACTTACAAATTTCAATAAGTAAAAAAGTCATGGCACACGTTGTCACGGCAGCGACGAAGTTTTAAGTTACCGTTTATCGACGTGACACAGACATTGACACTGCGACGATAAGTGATAATCTTAACGTGGTTTGAAAAGGCACCACCACTGGAAGTAAAAAGTGGATGTTACTCGCGACATCGAAGTCTTGACTTTTACTGCCGTGACATCGACAGTGTCGAGACGCTCCTCATTTTGGGGAATCATTAAAAGAAAAATTGTCGACGGAATTTTTTTGTTCTGTTTATCGCGAAAACGGTGTCGTGACATCCGTTGCCATGCCATAGAAAGCAAAACGTTTTTTTATGGAAGATTAATAAGGAGATGAAAATATTAATAGACGTTGTTTATCAACCCGTCGTAAACGGAGAAATAAGATAGTGTCGTCATAACTATGCGTATAAAGCAAGTACATTTCGATTATAAGAATGTCGAGCGTGTGGGTTTGAAAGCAATGCCGTCGACATCGAACAGCTTTTGTTCATAATTTAATCTAATACGACGTAACCGAATTTTTTTGAAATTGAATAGCGTTTAGCGTCAACACGAAGCTGCTGCTGGCTACTCAAATTTCATGTTCACGCTCAACTCACATCGTTATTTCTCTATAAATTTTTTTTTTTTAATGTAAAGGTTGGCCAAAACGATTTAGTACGTTTAAAATCAATGCAAGTTGTTAACCAGGTGTCCAAAAATTTGGCACAATAAAATGCATTAGTTCTGAACAATTTTGGCAATTAAAACAAATTTTTGTAACGTTTTATGGAAATGAATCGAGATCAATCTAGTTTTTCTAGACTTGCATCTTTCTACATTCCATCAGTTATTAATTTACCTCAAATAACCAAGTATTTAATAATTCTCTATCTGGAATTTCCACTGGCCTAATATATTATTGGACATTTTAAATATGCATTGTAATCCGATAAGGATGATGAGCCTTGAACTAGGCAATTTTTACATTTTTTTATTTTGTAAGCAAGTCACTATTGTTTAAAATTAACTTTGAAAAGGTCAGCTTTTGAGGCGTGTACGCAGTATTACCAGATGTTAAAAAAATAAATTTAACCTAAGTATAATTATCGATTGGACACAACGCAAGGCACTAATCCAGTCATGTTGGGATTCTCAGTATCATATATCTTCCTTATTTTAATCATCACTAGACAATCCTTTTTTTTTCTTTTTCTTTTTTTTTTTTTTTAAAAAAGCCATAGGTAGACTGAATAGCGTGAATATCGTAACCCTGATATGAAATATACTGTAATTGAATTTTTTTTTCTTTATTCCAATTTGTTTTTTTTTTCTCATCTTGCCACATAAGGGGCAATTGACACGATCTGAGTTGGTTATAAGAGAGAGAGAGAGCGCTCTATCTCCTTAAAAAGCAAAAGAGTGGAGGCTTTAATGAAGCGTGATGCTTGGCTACTGTATCATTTTCTCCGAGATCTTCCTATTGTTCTCCAAGGAGGAGGGTATTGTTCCCTCGAAGCTCTTGCCTCATTTCGCCGTTATTTTCACTTTTCATCCAGCTTTATTCAACGAGTTTTAGCGGATTAACCGCGTCTGAATACGGAAAACAATGGACCCAGTTGGCCCGGGCTCGAAACTCGGGTGAGCCTTTCGAGCGTCATTTATTATGCTTTTTAACGTTTTGATGAGAGCGCGAATGCTGGTCGTCTTACAACGGATTCCCATTATTTGAATTTCTCGTCGTTTTCCCCATGTGTACCCATTGAAAGAATGCTTTGAATCTTAGCCCCAAAGGTCAATTTCAAGAATCAAAGGATCCGGAAATCAGCGGTCGAGAGCCATGTTCCTACCTAAGCTTACTGCATGATAAAATAAGTATTTTATAAGGGGCCCCCAGAAAGGTCGTATTTAACGCCCTATCCCCTTCTAATCAACTATTGTTTTAATAGGGCAACACACTGTCCCATGTGGCACAAGTAACCCAGATCAGGTTACTTAAACTGGGGAAAAGATCAGTTGTGATTATCTACTGTTATCAATATGATTTTATACTGTTATCAATATGATTTTATACTGATATCACCATAACATTAGTGATATCACCGTTTCTATATTGATATCACTATGAAGGTTTCTTGGACTACTGATATCAGCATGGTTAGTGTAATCACTAAGACCGACACAAAAAGCATGTCTATCATGCAAAAAAATTACACATTTTGCTTCACATACTCGTTATCATTAATATTTTGTTTTCCTGAGTAGAATTTGTTGGTAACTAGGGTCTAAGTTATTTTTATAATTTCATAAGCTACATTTTATTGATACAATATTAAATGAGTTTGAAAAAAATGTATGCCAACTTCGGAAATAAGTTTCTAGTTTAATTTTTTTTAAAGAAATAAACAGGATATTTTCCAATTATAAAAAAGCTCAGACACTAGTGGACGACCAATTGTACACTAGGGAAAATAAAATCCGCAATTATAACAAGTGTTTGAAATAAAAAATGTTTATAATTTGTAAATATCAGGTTTTCTATTAAAAAATAAACTTGAAAAGAAAAACGAAAGGTTATGCAACTTCCTTTGTTCAACTTTGGAGGTTTCTGTAAGAGGATCATCTCGTTTTTGGTGTTTGTAGAACGGATTTATGAAGTTTAAATAATATTTTTTAAATCAAGGAGATATTTTGAAATTATAAAAAAATAATTAAGACTCTGGTACACATTTATTACAATAATAAGTATTCGAAACAAAAATTTGTATATTTTTTACATGCATAGTGGGGAGAAAATGCCAAGAACAAAAACAAAGTCGTGTTGTAGACATTTCGTATTATTCCGAATTAAATTCCGAAATTGAGACGTTCAATTTAATCAAACTAATAACCCTACTGTCAGCGAATAATTGGCATGTCACTGAGACAGAAAATGAAATTAATCTATCCAATTGTAAGTCTTATTGTTAATAGATCGTGTCATAGCAGGATTATTTGCTCTAACGACGTGCTAATCTTCCGTTTTAATGCGATTATAGCTGTCATTGTTTTAGGAATTGACTAGACGTCTACTTACATTTCACACTTGCCATTATCCATTGTCTGCAATTATCAGACTTCGAAATGAACTCTTTGATGCAGTCCATTTCGTTTTCCAGGACTAATTTATAGCTTTTCATTTTTCATTTTACGCTATAAACATTCTTGATAGTCAGGACAACTGTTTCAAAAACCTAAAAAGTAAGGGAAGTTGAGGATTTTATTTGGGAGAAAACCTTGGTTCATCAAAATAGTTTAATGAGGTTAGCTAAGAAAATGTGAAATGACGTTTTAAATCGATTGGGGAATTGTACCAATTTGGGTACAATTTGCGTGGGATGTTTCATTACGTGTTTTATATATGTTTATTGGAAGCATCCGTTTATTATTGTTGACCATGGTCGGACACAGTTGGCCATAAATGCAAGGCCTTTGGAGCGATCAATAAGGCGAGGTTTAATGGGATCTCCAACATATTCAGTTAACTGCCAGAAATAACCATTCGGAGCCCATACATGCGGGTAGATAATCCAGTTTTTTTTTTCGTCTTTTTTTATTTCGGTGTGAGTTCAGAAAATGGGTTCTTTTTATTAGATTGGCCGAGCTATCTTCATTGGCCGGTGGTCAGTGCCTTGGTCCTGCGTTCTTCGTTTCCTAACTGCGCATGTACATGGACCAACAACGTCCATATTGGATAAGTCAATTAAGGATCAATTTAATCAGCGACGTGCGTGGGAATCAATTATATAACCCATGACCGAAAATATGATCATCGCTAGGCGTTGATGAAGCGCATCGGTCACTTTCAGTTATTTCCGAACAAATTGGCCAGGGCCTCCTGTTTTTCGGCGCTGGTGAAGATTGGGGGTGAAGGCCTGGAGAGGGTGGTCGCCAGGGGGGGGAAGTAAAAATACACTCCTGCGCCGAAGTGCAACGTGACTACAATGGGGTATCATGTTTCGCCCGTAACGGCCAGGCGCGCACCGACTAAGTTGATTTTAATCATTAATTTATAGATAATGTATACGAAATGAAGTAACGGGAGAACTCAGGCTGAGGCCCCAATCAACCGCCAAAGGCGCCTTAAAAGCTTTTACGACGAGTTTGGACTTTTTGAATAGTTTGTTATGTAGCGGGACTTTTGACCACTCAGGACCGTCCGCAAAGACCGTGTGAAGCAATGACAGTGAAATGTGAAAAACATCGATAAGGTAACAATTGGTGTGAAGGGCTGTCTATAAATTATATAAAGCTGATAGGGGGTGAAGGGTCTTTGCATTTTGACCTATAGTTTAGTGTCTTAATATGTGTATATTTTAATTTCGAATTTGTTTCAAGTACCGGTACTTGTAAACCGTTATTTTGTTGCGATTTTACCCAACCTTTCAATTAAAATAAAATTATTTTTGCTTGAATTCTTTAAACATTTGAATCTAATTTTGTACGTATATGTAACTGTTTTTTAAATTTATGTTTAAAATCCTCGAGACATTTTTGTGAAGTTGCGAGTGTTCATGAAGGGGGAATTGTTGGTGATCATCGTTAAGTAATTAGCATTAAAATAACATTACGTAATTAATGGACAGCATAATACCATTGGCATTTCATTACAAAAACATAAAGCAGAACTTAGTAAAATAACTTTTTGTCGAAATGATTCCGTAATGTATGCGTCACACGCAATGAACCCCAACATATAACGTTTAAAATGTCCTCTTGTCATTTCATGTCAGCTACGTAGGGCATATAAAGTTACCCTTTGGAATAAAGGTCAATTTTACTTTTGTAAATGTGTTGAAATTCTGTATTTTGAATGTCATTAAGAATGCTTAAATGGCTTGGAAAAGTTATGGAAAATCGCCAGATTTACTACTACTGGAATAATGCTAATTCTAGTAAACTCTTTAAAGTTATTAGCTACATGTCAAACCAAATTGAAGACATGGCATTCGTTATCAGTCCTGCATCTACAGAAATGCAGAATTCAAATGACATTAGCCATTTTTTGACATGTTCTGTATTTATGATGGTCAAAGGAAGTTTGTTTGAAAAAACTGGAAAAGTCAAGCAATTTGAAAATTTATTTCTGGTGCAATCCTCTCTATTGCACCCTTATTATTCGGAAATGGTGTGTATATATTTTTTAATGTCTTTTAAAAGCGACTGTTCGTACATGATCAAAACAATATTCTAGTTTTGAACAGACTATAATTCGGTTTCCTTATCTTCACTTAGTTTTGTTTTTTTTTCTTGGGGGGGAAATTTTAATATCCTTAATGGATAGTAAGAAACGAAAAAAACGAAAGCATAAGATCTATTTTCCGCGAGTTAATAGACATCATTGTTTTATTTAAGACGTCTTATAGGGGGATTTTTCGGATAATTCCCCAAGGTGGATTCCCCTGAGAGGAGAGGATTTTTCTGCCGCCCCTTAATCTCTCGCAGTCTCTTTGATCAAATGTTTACCGTATTTCCTCCACTGTCTCATTGATGAACTCGATGCAGTTTTACTCAAAAGAGTCGTCGCCCCCTCGATATTTTATTTGCATAAAAAATGAAAATTGTCTGCGGTGTGCAGCGAAGCGCCGTAAAACATCGTTGTTGTATTTTCGGTTTTTTTCTTTTTCATTTCACCCTACTAAGATGCTCGAATCTTTTTTTCTTCTTTCTCCCCTTGTTTTCCGAGGTTAAGTGGATGGAGTACCACTCTTCAGGCATTTTTACCTCATACTCCAGTTGACAGTGAGGTTTCCTCAGAGTCAAATTAACCGGAAAGGATAACCGTGGTTTGTGGCGCCCCCTAACGCCCTCATCTTTGACCCCTTACCCCTTACAAACTTACCTCTCATCTGTTCGGTTAGTTTCCTCTTATTAGTACTTGTCCTGCTTCATTATTTGCCACTTGAAGTCGAAAAATCGTTTGAAGTCGTTTGACGAAATGGTTAAACCGAACATTAATGTTGACACCGGAAGTCCATAGGTCTTTTAAGAATCAAGGTAAAGTCAGTGAAATATTGTTCGGGACTTGTTGCAAGCCATTGAGGTCGTTAGCTTTAAAAATCAGTAAATTGTTATTAGGGTACTTAAAATTATGAATTTAAAGCAATGAGAAAGTCAAGGAAAGTTTTTCATGAAATAAATTTACTCTACATATGCTATTCAACTTTAAAATGAAACATACCTTAAATAAAACTAATATTTTAGGTTTAAAAGTCAGTATCAGAAATGTTTGGTAAGATGGCTGCGGGTCATTATTGAAATTTTGGTCATTCAGTTCTTCACAAGTCATTTCATTATCAATGAATTCATTAGAATGAAACACGATGTTCTTAAATATAACTGTCCCAAGTTTGTAAAAATCCAATTAATAAATGTTGAAATTTTTGTTATTGATTTTATGTTTAAAATATCACCAGGTTTCATTTATTTCTTTAAATGACGTTGTTATAAATATTAGATACGTGTTTAATTTTTAGACTTGTGAAAAACGAAAAAATTAGTTTAATTAAGTAGGAGATATCAATAACGATACTTGGTAAGTTTTTTAAATGCTTAAATAATCTCCTGTTAATTGTTACGTGAAATGAAAAGTGATGAAAAATGAAAATGAAAAGTTTTTAATTTTTTTTATTTTACTGGTAAAAAAATCCATAAATAACGTATACTTTTCTAAAAGTGATACTTTTGTCCATGCATATTTATATTAACTACGAATTAAAATAAACGAAATCTTTTAAGAAATATGCATAAAATTAAAATTAACTCTACCGTTACCAGGATTTTAGGATTTTTGTGTAAATAACGGGGTGCATGTACGGCAGTAGCCCATTTATCCAAGAAATAGTGAGAGAAGAATTGATTAATTCGTGCATCATCATACAGTATATTTGCGATTTCAATAATCATTTTGTGAAATTTATGGCGCGTAAAAATCGTCGATGGGTGGGCGCGAGCAACCGAGCGAAAATTTGTTAAAATTGATTTGGAAACGTGAGAAATTTGCAGCTGGTTGGTTATAATTTCGAGACGAATTCATTCGACATTAATTACATTTTCGGCAGGTTTCCGTCGTTGCGAATTGCAAAATACTCCGTTAAAAGGCGAAATGCTGATTTCGATGTTTGTTTTCAAACTTGGCGACATTCAGCACGAGTGGGTGGAAGGGAAAATTTTGATAAATTGGATATTTAAATGGATTTGATAGATGGGCCTTGGTTCAAAACCTGCAGTGCTCCAAACTAATTTGTATCGCATTACATAGGGAAACGCTTCCCTGCAAATTGAAATCTGATCCCGGCTTCAATTTAAAATCATGTCCATCAAAGTATTGTTTTTGGTTGCCCCCTCTCCCTCAGGACAGACCCCCGTGCCTCCGAGGGTTGCAAATTGAATGCAAATTGTGCACTTTTAATCGATTTCTACCGAAAATTTGCTCGAATTTCAATGTTTTCTCGATTTGCTAGTGCAATTGTGTGACTGGTGCCATTTTGACAGTGACAGAAACACTTGTTTTCTGGGCATGTCGGATACTCTAGAGGAAAACTATATAAGTGAATATTGAGTGTTATTCATTCCTGAAATTTGTCACTTATTTGTGTCATACGTTGAAAAAATGAACCAATTGAATTTAATCCACGCGGAACCAACATAACTATCAAGTTATTTTGCATTAGTTCTTTAAAGAATATCACCATTATATGCCTTATCGCAGAAATATTTTATATAAAAATATACACATGGTAACCTGAAAGTTATTGCCGATCGATTAAATAAATACTGAACCAATTGCAAGAATGCATATATTTATTTTAATATTATATCATTTAGCACTTCAACTAGTACAAAAATGTGTATAAATTAGAATAAACCAGTCTTAATTTTTGCACACATAGGTGTATTTTCCAGAAGAAATACTACTTAAAAGTATTTTGTTATTTTTTGCTTGGGTGTTAATTGGTATCTTTCAGATAGCTAAAAAGTATTTTGATAGATTTTTTGTAAACGCCAAATGATGATTTCAGACCCATAATTAACTTTTCTAAATGTATCGCATGAAAGATGGTGGGTTTCTGGCTTCAAAATTTTTAAATTATTAGAAATTTGTCGAAATATATTTCGATTTATTATTAAGAGTTAAACTTAAGTCTTAATTACTTATGAATTTTGCATGCCTAAAAGTAAACCGATGTTCGTGCTTTTAAGCCATGACAGGTTGTAATAAAAAAAAACATGAATATTTTAACATGTTTTATACCCAATTTAAAAATCACAACCAGTTCTTGCAATTTCCATGTTTTGACAATATGTGCATGAAACATCTTTTTAATTAGCCGTTCATAAATTTCCGATTATCAGATAAATACAATTTAAAAAAAGCTATTGTTGTTTGTAATACGCCACATGCCCATCAAGGATTACTTTTTCCTTAGGTTTCTTAACCACGATATTCAACGATGCGAATGAGGGGAAAATTCTTTTCTACACTTCCGGAAATAAAGGTCTTTCAAACGCATTTCCCCTCATGATTTCGTTAAGCCTAACTCAGATTTTTAATGCCAACTGATCCTCGCTTCCGGTATCGTACGACTACGAGCCTTAATTGGCCCAAGCTTTTCCGCCAAAGTTTCCGTTTTGCGTCCCATTTTGCTGTTCCCAAAGTGTGGATTTCAAAAATTTTATGTAGAAATTTATTTTCTGGGCTGTTAATTGAGCCGAGAAGGTATAAGGAGAAGGAACTAAAATTTGGATAGGGGGAATTCCCCCCTAACATTTCCTTCCTCTTTATTTTTGGGCCCTGCAAACGAACGAGATGTGAAAAGCAGCCCTCGCAAATTGCAAATCGATAAAACGGCATTCCTGGTCGTTAAAATGCCGTTTTTGGTCCGGCAATTACGTTTTCCTAGTAATTAATTTAGACAAGTTATTGGCTCGTAAATAACTGCGAATCTGTGAATGTTCTTGATTGGATCAATTTATTTTTGCCCCGAAATCAGTGGTTCAACGACGCCGCAGTGAAAATCAAACGCCCAGAAAGATCTACTACAAAACTAAAAAAAAACTGGAAAGGGGGCCGTTCGTAAAAGACTTCCACCAAAAAGTTACTATTTTAAACCCATAAGCCCCTTTCTTTTGATCAGTTTCTAGTTAGTCCACTATCGTCCGACTTGATCAACTAACAATCCCTACCACATTCTATCACAGGTGTAAACGTCCTTTTATAATAGAAATTAATACGTTTCCGCGTAATATATCGTAGAAATGAAATATAAATGAACTTAATTCTGCCATGATACACATCTAATAATTAACTGATCAGTGACTCATGATAGAAATTGTTGATAACGTTATTTGAAGACTGTCTTGTTAAATTATCGAAACGCAACGTCCTTTGTTGACTATTTATAGGTCAGTAAATTTAGAAATAAATTGCATTTAAGTTGAAGTGACATCCATAAAACATAATTGTAAGAGGACATAAGTAAACTAGCAATAACAAAGAAATAATTCATGTAGGAATAAGATAATGTGAAATAATGTAAAACTCAGATCTGTAACCCAAATTGAATTTAACCCAACTTAGGTTGGAATCACATTTCAAGTACTTAAAATTCGAAGTCAGGTCAAGGCTTCTGTTTTTACACGCTTTACATACTTGTTATTTGATATTAACCTACGTTAAGTTACCCATCTTATTTTCACATTATTTTCAATCATGTGCAGTGCTATAAATAAAAGTACTTGTTTAAATATAATGTACGTATGTGCAAGTATATTTTGTTCTTGGATTTAGTGATATTTCACTGAAAGCTCATTGTTTACTAAATTATGCCAGACAACAATGTAAGTATAGCCATGTTAGCAACGGCTTAAAATCATTTAGCTAAAAGGAAATTTTAACGAATGGTGGATAATCTCCGAATAACGATCGGGAGGGGAGAGGTGCTCCAGAATCGACATTTCCTGGTGAAGCAGATGTGGTTTTTTAAGACGTTAAAAGTAACTATGTTTCCGAATTCAAACTTCAGGAATAAATTATTAATCTTAACATGTAATTTAAATGTAAATGAGCGCTGCCCCTTAAGGTAGGCAAACATTAAAGGCACTCATGCCATGCACCCCTGCCTGTTTACCTAGATTATTTTAAAATTTAATTTTAGCTTGTCTATGAAAATATGCAAACATTGCAGTGCACGTCTGCCTAATCATTGAGCTAACAATTTAATAAACTATTTACTATTTTAACAACATGTTCAGGTAGATAAAAATAATAGTGCAAAAAACTGAAGTTTTCGTCATGTGTCCAGCAGGGTGCCCGCTAGGATCAAATTACAAGATAAAAAATGAATTATTGGACATTTAGGATTAAGACGACGTATCATTTTTTTTTTGTTCTTTTTTGCACCAAGATGACATTTCCATCTTGAAGATGACTGAAAAATGACCGATGCTGACCTTTTCTTCGGACACCGGTCATTTTTTCACGTGATCCATCAGGGGGCTAATTGCACGGCTGAACCATCCAATCCCAATTTCGACTCTGCTTCTTCTATTGTCTCCGATTAATTGCTTTTCAACTGACCGTTTTGCCAGCGGCGATTTCGTCCGTCCACTGTCCACTGTCCACTATTGTCATCGTCCAGCCTTTCTCCAGCTGCAGTCGGTGTTTGACAAGGGCGGTCATTTGTTTCCCCCCTTCTCGTGTCGAGAATAATTGCCTCCGGCCGCAAACTGGACGCTGGTCAGCGTGTATCGCTGTTGTTGTTTGTAAGGGTTTAAATTTAAGATAAAGGTCCGTGAAAATGCGCCGGCTGACCGCAACATAAATAATTGACCCTATCTCTTGTTTACGTGCCCTGGGATTTTATATCGCCAACCTCCCCCCTTTTTATTCGCTCTCCATTGGCTTTCGGTGAAAGGAAATTGACGAAGGAAATTACTTTTAGCAAGGATTTTCCAACTACAATCTTGTATTTCTATGAAATTTGAGCCATGGATGGAGACTGGCAACGATAAAGAGGTCAGGGTTTTTTTATGTACCTTGATGCTGTATTGTAAAGATGATGCTCAAAGCCTCTGCTTAAGACAGTGTCTGCTGCTGAATAGTTTTGATTGCCTGTTCCCTTTAAGGCTGATATTTGAATCAAACGGTTTTTTTTTGGTTTGGACTTCGTCCCTTTCGACAAGGTTACTTACTATGCAGTCTGAAAAATGCCATCCATAAAGAATTTCCATAAAGTGTTTTTACCCCTGACCAACCATTCTATTATTGTCTGAATTGGACAGTCTCCTCACCCCTCTGTAGCTAAATCACAGATAGTCCGGATGATATCACTTAAATTGCATGGACAAAAACGTCATTTCTAATAGGATAAATGGCCAAAAAATCGTCAAAAAGGGCCAAAACATATAATAAAGTCACGATTACATTCACGTTTTTTATTTATTTGTTAGAAATCATCACGTAAATTAAGGCCGAATTGATAACAGATTGTCGTTTGTGACTTTCTTAATGTTAAGGCTGAGTCCAAAGGATGCAAATCTTCCAAATAATTAACATCGTTTTAAATACTTATTATTATAAGTAAATTGAACATAATCGCAAATGATTGTTTATGATACTGCTTTTTATTTTATTTACATTTTATTCAATAAGCATTTTAATTCGGCAGAAATTAATTTCGGTGTGAACCCTGCTTTATTTAATGTAAAAAAATTACAATTGCATTGCAGGGAATATTTTTTTTTTCTACGGTCGCTTAATATTGATTTTTTAAAAATTTATTTATTTTATAAATAAACGGGATATTTTGAAATAATAAATTAGACCTTGGTCGACCTCCAATTCTACACTGACAGAAATACATGTAGTAATTATAATAAGTATTTGAAACAAAAATGTATAATGTTCGTCTGCATGTATTTTGTCCGTTTGGATCGGTGCTTAAACACGAAAATGACCAATAAGTGACGTCTTTCATTGCCCCATGATCGTCTTTATTTTTTTATTTATTACCCCTCCCCCCCTTCTACACTGTATAATCAGACGATTTATACAAATGACCCCTTATGTTGCTTTTCTGATTTTCAAAATGAAGACCAAGAACATACAGAAGTGTCATGGCAATACATTACCATATGCATGTACATGCCTGACACGTCTCAGTTTTATTAGAAATTTAGTATAAAACGTTGTACCAGTTTGCGTTCTCCGTGAGGATTTCCTTTATTGCTACCACGTTGAAATGTGTAGATAAATCGTGATAATTTATTCCCTTAATTTTTGAACCTACATGATATTTAAGACACTCAATAACCAGGCAATTAACAATAGAAAAATACAGTGTAATAAAACTCATTGTTGTAATGATGCACAGTAGAAGTACGACTGAAGTATCCAACTTAATTTACTGATTTTGTTTCTTAAAATGGCTCAGTTAATTTCGTAATTACTATGGATTTTTTTTTTTATTTTAAAAAGCAATAATTACAATGTATATTCACCTTTAAACCTTTATACCTGTACTTTTGTCTCTGGAGTAATCTTCAAAGCTGCTAAACTAATTAACATTCACAGTATTCTTAATCAAATCTTAAGTATCACAAATCATTATATCAAACGTTGGCAATTTAATTTAATTTTTTTTTCTTAAATGGTAAAATTTCATTTCGTAAATCCTGAGGATTTTTAAAATGTTTTTGCATGAAGATGGCCTTAATACGTGTATTTATGCTGTTTGGATTCATTTTTAGGGCAAAGGGTGACAGTAAGAAGGACCTAATGGGTGGTGGAAGTCTAGGGAATAAAGCAGTCTTTCGCTTTAATATGCAAGCAAATGCGAGTTAAGTATTGACATATGTCGGGGGTTTCTAAATGTCATTTCTTACTTCCGATTCCCCCATTTCACTCCCAGTTATTACTTACAGACATCTCGTTTGAATTTCATACCCGAAAAAGAGCTTTCGCATTGAGTTGAAAAACCCCATTTATAGGAGCTACATATGAATAAAGAAAAATTGCAATTTTCTATACGCTCTCTCTCTCGCTCTCTCTTTATATAGATATATATTACTAGTCGGATGAAGGTTTGAAATGGAAAGAGGGCTTTATGTTGAAATACAAAAAAAAATCGCGATAATATGTTAGCATCTCATTTTGGATTTCCGTCAAATAAGCTCGTTTATAATCTGGTTTGCTTAGTGGGTCTCACTCCATCTTAGCATAGTATTCATTCCGGCATTTGCCTTTAATTGGCTTAGTGTCTTGCTAACGTGTTTTATCGTTGCTTTTTTTCTTCTTCATTGAATAAAAAATCCTTACGAGAGTGAAATGAGCTTTGATATTAAAATATTAACTCCTGAAACTCTTGATTGGGCCTTCTTGAAGCTCGTTTTGTGGGGTTTCAGTTATCCTACTAAGTTCAACTTAGTATGGACAGAGATTAGATGGGGAAGGGTAGAAGAGTTAAATATCAATGATGATTGATTATGGGGATGAAGGCAGCTTTAGGCTTCTGAGCACAGTTAAACCTATCAAACTTATTCCTTAAATAATATAATTTTTAACCAAAAGGACCAAAACCAAAACCATGGAATGCCTGCCTTGCAAACAATAATTAACAGCATATTTCTGCTTCTAATGCTTAATATAATTGCTATTTTTTCACGTCCACTGATCGTCCACTAAGGCTCTTATTTTTATAATTATAAAATGTCACGTTTATTTATGAAAAATTAAATAAATTTGAATACCCGAATGCAGCCTCCGGAAATGTGTTTTTCTTGGGTTGATTTAATTTTAATAAATTAAAAGGGACATTAAAAAATATAAAAAATAACTACCACCCTTGTGGACAACCAATTGCTACATAATCGAAAATAAATTTAGATAATATTACGAGTACAATTTTTCCAATGCTGTGCATTCTTTTTTATGTCAGGCCCAATCATCTGTTATATCTTAAAAGGTTGTTATTCATTTTCGTAATTAATTATAAGGTCAGCTTATCCTAGATGTTGTTACATTTTAACGTCATACTACGTGGAATTGAGACGTTATTTAATATGAACATTTCATATCATTTTATATAAAAATAGGAAACATGTGTACGTTTGGTACGTTTCCTATTGAAGTTTCGTGTTTTTTTCCCCAAATAAATTGAGACGTAATCTTGACTATTTAGGTTAAATAGGACGATACGAAGCAGGGGTAAGGGGGATTGTCTAGCTGGCCGGCCCCCAACGAATTGAAATTGAGGGTAATGTTCACGATTCACGTTCGTCAAACCTCAACATCAAAAGACACCAATTTCACAAGGGGTTTCCATTCGACCAACTTTGAATGATGTTTTTATTACTGCCTCTGACTTAAATACCAACCGAATTCGGCTTTTTATCTCCCTTTTCTCAAGCTCTTCTTCATAGACTGCAATTTTTTTTTTCGGAAAAAACTAGAAAATCTAAAGGCCCCAAAGCAAAAGCATAAAAGTTCGCATTTGCAAATGTTTTTGGCACGCATTTTCATCTCGAACAGATACACTCGGGCGATATAAGTGCAATAATATCGTTTGGGCAAGTTTCCAGAGGCCACCCCAAGTAGGGTTTTTTCCGAAACGACATCCAAAATGTGCCTCTAAGTAGGGTCTATCGCGAAAAGTACGCCAAATGGGTGGATCTTCTCTTTTACGGGGCCATTTTGAAAACCGCCACACTCACAATAAACGACTGCAATAGAAAAGTTATATATAGCTTTGTAAATAATCCTCAGATGAGCGCATAAAACTTCAAAAAAGAAAAAAAAAAAAAAAGCTAAAAGCTAACTTTCGTCGCACAGCCCTACTTTTTTTTTCTTACAATATAGACAGTGGTCTTTCGCCGAAGATTAAAGTCTTTTTGAGCATCTTTTCTTTTTTTCTCTTTCTTTTGCCTATATCAAACCATTTTTCTAGAAATTCATCGGAATACCTCAGTGTTTGGGCATCATTTTCAAATGGTACAGGGTTCCCTTTAAGACTCAATATGAAAGCCCAGCTCTGATAAATAAAGATTTAGCAATGGAATGTAAGCTGGATTATTCCATGCTCTCACATAAACTTAGGTTAAATGCAGTTTCAGTAATATGCGATTTTATTTTGGCTAAACGGTGTAACCAATTGGACTTCAATTGTCAGGTAAACGTTGCAATAAAACAAGTATCATTTTGATAGTTAGGTTGAGATAGTTTCCAGTTTAAAATTTCATTAAAAACCATAATTAGTGCGGTATATTCAAGAAAAACGTTTTTCGAAACATTACTCGTGGAAGAAGGGCAAACTTAATTAAGTGTACTTTATTTAATAACTGAGAATTAGGAAATAAGTCTTAAATTATCTTAAAAGGTACTCGGCATCAAAGCCGAAACACCTGAAATGCATAGATAACTTCATGGAAGTGTTAATTGGTTTAATGCGCTTTTTATAATTACATTTTAGCATAAAAAAAGTAACGAGCATGGAGTTCTTTTAGGAAAATGAACTAGATTTAATAGCAAAACGTGATTTTGGGACATCCTGTATACATAATACATACATGTATTGAAAGTATTAAAAAAAACAAAATATTTCACCTTATTTTGATAGATCAGAGAGTATTCCATCGATTGATACAACTATGAATAGTTTTCCGTTTTAAATTTGAGATTTTACAAGTAAAATCTTACTTTTTAATCAAGCGAAGGTTTAGATTGTAAGCTATCTCCTAAATTACTAAATGACTCGCTATATTAATACGTTTTGTCTTTGATATGTATCTTTAAATAACCTTTTTGTGTAAAAAAACAATAAAATTAATTAGAAATAGACAGCAATTTTTAAAACACCCTGTATTTCACAATACAAAACGATTTATGTGCTGTTCCTAACACAGTGAATTTGGGTACGAAACATAAAACAATGCAAACCATGCTTACTATTTCATGTCATTCACTGCATTTTCATTATTTTTGTTTCTCCATTTTCCATTTTCCATGATTTTTAAAAAAAACCTTGCTTACAATTAGCGATGCAATTGAATTTTAAAATTTCATGGGTTTCGAGTTGCCGTGTGCGGGAAATACGAAACCTCCAGCATAGTTTTCTGAATAATACATGGAAATTGAGTCTCGAATTCTCATTTTGTGCAATGCGAAGATTTTCTGTATAAGATTACTTCGCGGGCTTTTATCCGCATAATTCCGAAATCAATAACGGGACGTTTGAGGCAAACGAACAAAGTTTAAATAATTAATGTTATCCGTTTTTCATCCTAAATTAGCATGGGCTTTGCTATTTTTTTTTTGCTCTGAAAATTGTGTTTGCCAGCATCAAAGGAAAATGAGAAACGATTATAAATTATATATAAAAAAATATTCACGCAAAAAATGAATGCATTAAAGGAGACTTAAGACCGACTTAAGTGATCTTAATAGAAAATGTTCCCCCAAAAGAAAAGTTAAAGGAAACATTTTAGTTGAAAACTATTGTTAGAAACTTAACACATTTTCTTTCTTGTTTGTAACACAGTTTAAATTGGCTTTGTTTTATCGACATTTGTTATGTTTATACTGTTTTAGAAGTGCACATTCATCAAACAATGTGATATAAAACTTTTTTTTAAATCAGGCATAATCTGTTATTTATAAAAAATATAAAAATTTATGATGTATCTCTTTATGGAATTAGAAGCCTTATAAGTCTAATATATTTCTGAAATTTCGTGAAGTTATGCTGGTAAATTTTCAATTTAAAACAATATTAACATTAATCTTCTGATTTTAATGTGGCATTTCATATAATGTAAATATGGACACATGCTATGAAAAAATTATTTTACTTAAAAAAGTCTAAATATCATCAACGCAGATAAGCATTGGTTTTAAAATAGTAGCATAAAACTGGTATACAGCGGTAATAATTTTATTTCAATTTTTCTGAATTAATTTGAATTTTGCGTCAACTAATATTATGCTAAATGCGATAGGCTAGAAGCCTTTGTCCCACAAAAATAATGGGAAATTCGTTTGAAATTGTCGACTAGTCGCCTAAACAAATTTACTACAATTTTGAGCAAATGTTACTGCCCGTTTTTTTTTTTTTTTTTTTCAAATTTAAAATGCTGTTTAAACCGAATCAAACCGAGCCAACAAATACTTGGAAATTTTACGACTTCTAAATGTTCATTTTTTATGTTTTTATTTGATGTAAGCTATTTTTTATACGATGTTTACTTTCTTTTCGGAATAGTAAAAATCCACCGCATTTACCAACATTTTCACCGAAGATGGTTTGTGTGTTGCTAAAAATCGGTGAAAAAATGAAACAATTTTGCATTAGGATCTCCATGGGCGACGGGCATTCATATGGAGGCTTTGCACATGGTTTTTTACTAGTCTTTCGTTGCCTTAAACATATTTTTTGAAAAATGGTGTATTTACATTTGTGTAAAAAACAGTCCCGAAAACATCTTTTGTGTCTGTTATTCCTCTTGGGCGTCCTCTTCGTGTGTCTATTGTTTTATAAATTGCTGTATTTGCGCCTGGCTCTGTATTATTGGGATCCATGTGGGCGCATTTTCAAAACTGCTGAATATGTAACTAAATTGCCCTCTCGGGAAAAACGGGGTGAAAAATGTGACACTTTTTCCATCGGATGGCAGTTATATTTTCAATCTTTCTTCTGCCCTGCAATCACCAAAAGAGCAGACAATGAACTGCAAGAGTTGCAAAGACCGATCCGTGAATTGTATTTTCTAAAAATAAAAAACCTCAACAAATAAAAATACAACTTGTTTGAACCAAACTCTGAGCTGGTGCCACGAAGGCTAGCGCCATCTATGGTTTTATGTTCAACTGCTGCTTGGGGTGGAGATAATGAGGCAGATGATATGGAAAAAAACGTGTATTTTTAGACTTCAAATACGACGACCTTTTTAAGAATTTCTGCAACTGGCAAATACGTGTACACTCGTGTGTAAATAAACTGGCCCACCTAAAGGTATTTAAAGAAAAAAAATGCATGTTGTTTAGCATGTAGACAGGGGTGTAGTGGGGCCGGAACGCGCCGGTACGACGTTCC
>JAQIXS010002328.1:0-23481 GCA_034700785.1 Rossiulus vilnensis
GTACTATTCTTTCGTTGCATTAATTAATAAGCCGATTATTTTGCAGTATATCCTAAAATTTGGGATTTGTAATTTTTGGTTTTAATATCTTTTTGCCCATTCCGTTTTTTTAAAATCAAATGACATAGCAAACGACAAAACGATCCTAAACGAAAGAAAATTTTGCAAAAATTTCTAGGTTAAATTCCCAAACATAAAATAATTTGTTTCAAAAATTTGACCTATGGTGTTACATTAAATAATGGTATCTTGCAATGGTAATCTTGCACAAATTCTAGGGTAAAATCCCTGACTTTCAAATCAGCTTTTTTAAATTTTCTCCTATGGAAGAATGGTATTTGTAAGAAAGTTTTGTACAAAACCATAGGCGAAAATCCTAGAATTTGATCAACTTTTTCCAAATATTCGCCTGCGACGTTCATGTATTAAAGTATTCGTATTTACGTGCAACGTTTTTCGTAAAATTCTCAGCTAAAATTATACATTTCTTTGTAATGTTTTTCATAATTTTCGCCTACAGCGTGTTTCCTTCCCACCAAAAAAATAGTCTTCGCGACCCACCCTAGTTCACTAAGTGCCTAATAGTAAAATAAAGGCATTTAAGCAAGAAATTTTTATAACTTATCAAGTATGAAATCATGGAGTGTGCCACTTCGGGAAGTTGCTCTCGTTTAAAAACAAGCGACATGATGGGACCAGAGCTTACATATAATAGGCTCCGATTGGACGGTGCTTACTACGAATGCCGCCACTGTTGATCTTACCAGCTCCATGCACACGTTATTTCATCATCTCATGGATTATTGTTCCAAATATCAAGTGGGCACGGTTCTGAGAGTGAATGTCGCCATTCTCTCCGCTCAATATCACGAGAGAAAATACTCTCAAATCGACTCTCAACGCGTGTCCATTTGAGAACAAGAATACCCATTGAGAGTAAAATGCCCCCCTGGGCAATGGCTTGGCCAAGACATTGCATGGCATCTCACTAGATGGACAGTATTCTATGTCGATGATGCCCAACTCACAGAGATTTCTCAGTTGGTGATGGTCTCCAAGCATGCAAGCGATGCTGGAGTTTTCTAGTTGGAAGAGGTTTCTAGATGTTGACTTCCTGTCGACGTGGTCTTCAGCACAGTCAGAATCGACTTAGCATGACAGCTTCACTTGACAAGATCTATCGAAGTGGAGCTTGTAATTGATGGTACCAGCCAAGTACTGAGGTACCATCTTAACTGCCTTCCAATCCCGTTCAGAAGGCTCCTTGACACCACGTCTGCACAAGAAACCAACAGCTAGTGAGGTATCTGGTTGAAACACAGTTGCCAGATACAGAATCGAGCCTATCACTTCACAGTATAATGATGGCTATCAGGCAGTTTGGCACTGTCAGTTGCTAGTTATCGCTATCTGGTATTACATAATAAGTGGGAAACTTGAAATAGAAAATAGGTGTAGGTCTACAATCTGGCCAATTGTAACTTTCAAAAACCACATAGACAGCTAACCAAATGTGAAGGAAGAATAGTGTTACCACTATGTAAAATCCGCTTGTTTTTGTGCAACGTAACATTTTTTTGGCCACTTGACCTATATCGATCACAACTTTTAATACAGCCTGTGTTTTTAAAACGATCATGTCCGTTATTCACTTGTTTAGACGAATTGATCATCATACAGTAGATAGTCATGTAGGCTATTTACCATTCAAGAAATTACCGGTATGAATAACATACCAGAATTGTGCAGTATGCCAATTGATCATTTATAGGGAAGGTACATGTACAAAGAATCACAAAACATAGTAACAATGGAATACGAAGTTTTCGTATTCAGATTTCAAATTTTTAGTAGCGGTACTGCTGCATGTTAATATACCGGTAATAAGCAGCAGCAGCAGAATAACCGGGATCAAATTGAACGTTCTCCAAATTAACACGTTAAAAGATGTGTAAGAAAGAAAAACATTTCATGAATATGTCTTAATTTGGAATAGTGCGGGTACCAGTCATGATATACACTTTTTTCAATAGCAAATCGCAGCACTTAATGAAAGATAAGCCTGCATTTTCAGAGATTAGACCAAATTCCATACCCACTCAAGATTATTCCTTAATATAACGATGAAATCGACAATAAATTTAAGGTTAAACAACATTTGTCTATAGATGCATTCGATAATTGATAGAAAATAATATAAAATTTCTTACATCAACACGCATGTAGGTAATGAAGCAGATGATAGAGGTTCATTATGAGCATTCCCGATCATTACCGCCATCTAGTGGCCGGTACTAGAAGCGAACAGACAAAATCCGCGGCAAATTCGAAAATAACCCAAAAGTAAACATCCTTTCAGCTTTTTTTCACCGAAGCTGTGACAATAAAGAACACCATAAATGATATCGCCTATGATTTATTTTTAAATATGTCAGATGCTCACTGTTCATAAACACAGTGAAACAAATCCCTTACATAACTTTACATTGTAAACCTGGATAAAACAAACATTTTAAGTCCACGGGCATGTGCTCGTAAGGTTATCGTTCCATTTATAAACCATGTTATTTGATTTAGAGGCGACTTAAAAGTGTTCTTAAATACATAATCCCTTCATATAGATACGTTTTACTTCATTTTGGCTTTTGGAGTTCATTGGCGTCATGTATCTCTGGAGTGTATGTCAGTAGTACGACCATCACCCAGAAATGCAACAAGACCTAGAATGCAATCAATTCAGAATGCAAAAAATTAATGCAATAATCTATGACTATCTAACCCGAAATACTAGCTTGCAATCACTTTGCAACATACATACCATGTATGCGATGACAAATACACGAGCAATCGGGTATCGCCTCAGAAAAACCCCAAGCCGTATACTTAGTGTGTCAATTGTATTGTAGACTCTCTTGACTTTGCGTGCCACTCCATTATCGAAAGGTGTTTCCACCATGAATCCAGGAACTCTGAGTTTAACTGTAAAAAAATTATATTACATTTACATAAAAACAAACATAAGCCTGCTTCAACAACTAAAGGTACTGTGAAAGAGAATGCTGCTCACCATCGTTATCTTCAGCTACATTCACAGCCATACTGGTCGTCCTCCTTGCATATGCAGTTTGTTCCTTTAATTGCTTCTCCAATCGTTCCAGCTGGAATACAAGGGAACTCTTCTCTGTGCTCAATACTTCCAAAGTGGTTTGTTTTTGGATTAAACTTTCTGTCAGTGCATTCAGCCTCGATTCCAATTCTGATTGACTCGTACTATTCACTTGTTTTGAAACTAGCTGCTTCCTCAATTTCTCTATCTCTCCATCCCTTTCTTGAATCCTTGCATTTAATGTCATCCTTTGCCGAGTATAGTCATCATTCAAATAACGCGTTTCTTCTTTCAGGTGGTTCAATTCCTGTTCCAAGTCCTTTTTTCGATCTCTCTCCTCACGAAGGCTTTCTTCAATTTCTCGGTATTGCTCTCTGGCCGTATCAATTTCCTCTTGCAGCTGGCTCTCCAATTCTTGAGCTTCTGCCTTAAAGTTGGCCATCTGCTGATTGACTTGTAACAATTCATCCTTTAAAAGGTCACGTTCCTGTCTTAAAAAACAAACAATTTTGCATTAACAGTTCGCTGCAAGGAAAACGTTTGCTTGCAGAGTTATGTATATGTAAATGTGTATTTGATTGCAAGTGGCAAATTGAAAAAAAATATTCTCGTTATCAATCGGTATTGTTACTTCTTTTTAGTGAGCTATGTATTTTTATTTTTAGTTCATCTATTGATTGTGTGATCTATTACTGGCAAATAATGATAAATCTCAATAATAAATGGCCAATTATTGAAAAACAATGTTGAATTATACAAAAAAGGTAGTTTAGGAACACGATTCCCCTTAGATGAATACCTTAACTCCTCCAATTCAACAGCAGATGCAGCTACATTTCCAGCGTCATCACCATCTGCACTTTTTCCTATGCCACTTTCCTTCAAAGTTGCAATTAATTTTTCTTTAGACTGCAAAATACGCTGCGCCTTTATTTTATAATCTGCCAATTCTTGCTGGGTCGATTCCACGTTATGCTTGGCAGTTTTCAACTGACTGACTAGTTCACTATTGCGCATCTTTTCTTCAGCGAGTTTTGATTGTGTGGAGGTGAAATTGGTGGCCATTCCCTTCAGTTCTTCTTCTAGCCGACTTATTTTTTGCAGATTTTCATTCTGAATAACAGGGCATTGTTAATACATCGCAATATTTTGTTTAACAGCGCTTCCAAATTTTAGAAATTTTAGAATTCATCATCAGATTTCATAAGATTCAAATATTATTACTGGGACAAGTGTTAGTGGTAAAAGTTTAAATTTAAAATAAGGACTTACTTGAGCACTTCTGAAGTTTTGTCTTTCTCGATCCAATCCTTCCTCTGACTGCTGCAGTCGTTCTTGCACAGTTATAATGGCTTGGTTGTGCAAGCCACTTGAGCTCGTGTGATCTTCCAAAATTTTCTGATTATCGTTTTGTAATCTCTCCACTATTTCACGTTTTACTTTCAATTCTTGATCTGCTTCCTGCAGCCGAACTCTTAATACGGCCAACTGAGAATCTTTTGCATCCAAGGTTTGTTTCAAATCGACATCCCGTTCTTGCAACTCACGGATTAGTTTTTCGTTCTCTCTCTGCTGGGGTAAAAGCTGTTCCAATTGCTTTTTGCATTGCTGTAACTCTGTAGGCACCAAAAAATGAAGTAAAGAAGAATTTCAAACTAGACATTCAAATAGCTTTTCATTAAGAACATGTTATGAACAGACAAACATGTTTTGTTTCATGCTTCAAAAAATTAAAAGCTTCATTGCTCAAAGTTCAACATTTTATAAGAACTGAGAATCTTTCATGTAAATTAAACTTTTAATTATTTTGAAACTCATGTATAATGGTTAAAACAAAACTGTTATCCCACATCAATGTTGTATATTATTTTTGATCAAAATTTGCTCAATTCAGTTAATACTAAAAGCTTACCACTTTCTGTCGTTTTAACTTTCTGTGAAGCTTTTGTGAATCCTTGATTAATCGATGCAATTTCGTTTTTCAATACACCATTTTCGAATTCCAGTGAAGACAGTCTCGTTTGTGATTGTGGGGTCTGTGGTTGCTGAATTCGTTTGACTTCAGTGTCACCGCCAACTGACACCTCCTTCAATTGTTCTGCATTTATATTTCCTATTTGAGCATCAGAATTGTTGAGGCTCTTTTCCTGAACCTGCTCCAACACAAAAACTGAAAGTGAAAACTTGATGAGAACCTAATAAAGAAAATGTAAAACTCAAAAAGTTCATTTTGTTGGATTTTTTTTATCCCTCCTACAGTTCCACGAGTATTCATTTAGAGTCGCATTTTCTAGCCAACAGGATTGTTTTTAATGGTAAAAATCGCCCACATATTTAGAAAGGTCGAAAATTCCCAGGAATTTGGTAGATGAAAACCAATATTCTCACATCAAAATATCCTCTCATGTCTGAACCAAGATACGTAAGTAAATCACCCACCAGATTCGGATGGTGGAGTATCTCCAATTGCTTCAAATTTAGTACTAGTTGCAGAACTTGTTGGTGCTTTGGTCTCCATCACAGGGACCTCTGATTTACCACTTCCATGAAACGACGCCTTATTCTTTTCAATCGATTTGGATGTTGCACTTGGGTCACTGGCACTGTTTAGAAACTCAAATAGCCGATCATCATCAATGGACGCGTTTGGTTTCACAGTAGCAGTGGCCTTTCGGTCAGTTGGATTCCTGGAAGGTGATTGCGGGGCATTTGATGGAGCTTGCTGCACTCCTGAATGAGGGGACTTGACCGACCGGCTGACCGATGGGCTGGAATATGTGGTAGCATAGTCTCGTTGCTGAGATACTAGGGAATGTTGTCCAGATTGATATTTTATGTCGCCTTTCAGCAAATGACTTGAAATTCCAGTGTAATTGGCAACATCTTCACTTTTCAGGGCGACTGCAGCCGTTTGGTCCACTTTATTGAGCAGTTGCTCGGCTTTGCCAGCTAAATCTGTGAGCCACGACATTTCACCGTCGTACCTGGCAACACTTTAAACAACGAAACATTGAAACAAGACTAAAATTGTGATCGTCAGTGAAGTGATCCAGCTCATGCAGACAAATTTGAATGGGGGATGGATCATGGATATAAAACACGTACATATATGTACTAAAATATTAAATATATCAATACGCATTAAAAGAAGTCTTTGAACAAACATTTATACAAGTAAGAATTACCTTTCTAGCAGGTTAGTGAAGCAAAATAAGTAATATCATGCATCAGAAGCTAATACACAAAATGTAGAAATACGAAGTTAAAGTTGACGTATTACTGTATGACGTCAGTCAAACCATAGACATCTGGTCTAGTGGCGCCATCTTCACGTCTCATTTGGAGTTACGGTGGGGAAAAATTCATTATTTCGACAAGTTTTGAAAATCTGAGTGAAACAGCTGACACTGCCAGATTAACATGGCATTAAAGGCTGTACATTTATCTGGTGACGTATTTATGGTTTGTTTAACTCATGCGTTGTCAACCGAAAAAGAGGAAGTTATGGGCTTATTAATTGGAGAGGTAAAGTGGAAGGATATGCCTTTTTTATTACGAGCAAGTGTGGCAAACATTTCATGTAAAAACAATCATATATTTTAAATAAACGGCAAAAATTTGCATGATAAATCATATCTGACATTAAATGTCTTACACGTTTAGCTTTTTGAAAATTAAAAACAAGAGCTTTCTCATGTGGACACGCACTTTTGCAAGAATATTTCCAGAACAAAATATCATGTAGGCCTACAGAAACTGCTAAATAATCCCTAAACAATCCTGTCATATTCAGGTGCCAAAACGTTGGCAGAATGCATGAACAACTATTATCCCAGTTTAAATTCAAAACGTTGCTTAAATACTGACCATGCCATCACAATTAGGATTATTGACTATGATGAGCATGTTTACAATTACAAAATTAACTTTTAACAAGCCATAGAAGGGGACCCCCATAGAAGAACTATAGTTGATGACGTCACTGCCATCATTGGAGACTTATATCATTGTATATACCGTAAAATTACTACGTAAATGTATAAAACTTTCAGAAAGATGAACAGCAGATATTGCAAGTTTCGGCTGTGATCATGCTCCGACGGTCAGATAAGCGAGAGGATCGGGTGGAAATTTCTCCGGAGCAGCTTTCAGATGCATCTACGAAAGCAGAAATATCCTTTTAATCAAACCTGCAATTTGAACATCTTGTTTACCTAGCTATTTCGTTTGCACGATCAAAAGTAACCTACTGACAAACCATCACAACACCACCTTCAAATGTTTGCCTTAATTATCTACAGCCTAGCCTCGAGTTTAAATCGCCCCATGCGAGTTATGGGTTGGTATCATTCTCATCCACACATAACAGTTTGGCCATCACATGTTGGTAAGAATTTATCCAAATTTGGTCAATAGTGTTAAACATTGGCTTCCTGGTGTTATTTACAGACACCTCAACCAGCCAATCAATGTTTAAATTTATTACATTCTATCCTGCTAAATGTGGAACATTTGTTAAAAAAATTCAACTTTGGAATTCATTGTTACAGTGTAAATATAAATCTGTGATTTTTTTACTTAATAGATGTCAGGACCCAAGCAAGTTACCAAATTATGGATGATGGTTTCGTGGGTCTTATTTTCTCTGTTTTTAATGAAGATAAAGCTACAAAAGTAAAACCACGGACATTTATCTATTAGCTCGATTTTGTCAATCCCACATTAACCCTTCTATTTATTTATTTTCTACAATAGCAAGGGCGAGTCCAAGTTGCATGCTTTCAGTCAAGTCCAGAAGGAGAAGCCCCACAGTAGGTCATAACTATGTTGAATGTTCACAAATCTGCATTAAATGTGATAAAGTGGATTCTTACCAGGAGACTCGAGGTTCCTCTTCATGTTGTTCCAACATCTCAAATAAGCCGGGCATGTTTGGAAGCATTAACAGAGCTGCCTACAGTGCTATGTCAAGAGGAGGAGGATGCCTATCTTAGCACTGTGAAAAGCGATCAACTGGATATCTTGACAAGACTCCATAATAGTGCTGGTAGGACAAGCAGTTGTGGTTAAATACCAACCCACTATTGCGTTTTGCATACAGTATGCTTAAATTTCCTTAGCTGAATCGTTATTTCCTCCATTAACCTAATCCATGAATAGGAATGCCCATTATTAATTGCTTTGCTAAGTTCTTTCTCTGGAATTTTGGCTTATATTGTACTTCGTTTCTTGTCAGTTTATACAAAATCCTTATGCCACATCACCGAAGTAACTAGTGTTCCACTTCTACAAACGTTAGAAAATCGACTGCATAACAACAACCAGCAGATTGAACGACTGCAAAAGGAAAAAGAAAGATTGTGCCAACAGCTGAAGCGCCTAAAAGAGCATTAACATTTCTGTCATAAAGTTTTGACTTTGTTAAATGTAATGTGTTAATTAAAAATGTTAAAATAGTTGATGTAATCTTGATATTTTGAAACTGAGGGGTTAATAGTGGCGAAATCTTATTCTGATTCGTGATTTTGGTTACTATTAATGATTAAAGTCCAATTTTCAAAACCGTTCTCTGGTTAAAAATTATTTGAACTAACAAATGCAAAGTTGAATAACTTGAATTTTTTGGTTCAAATAATTAAAAGCAAACTTAGTATTTCATTTAGTCTTTTAAAATTCCAATTATCAAGTGATATTAAGAAAGCTTAAAAATTGGTGAGTTTCATAAAACCAAAGTAGCAAAATATTCTCTATACACAATGTGTTTAAAAACAGCCAGTAGATCTCAGCATCTTTCCTCAAGCAAATCTTTATATATAAAGAATATGATATTTCCACTTTAGTTTTTATTTAATTTAACAGCACATCACAATGTTGACGGCCGGCAAACTGGCTGTGATAATTACTTCAAGTCACTTGTCCTTATGGTCTATATGGGCTTATACAAACGTTTTACAATATATTCAGTTTTCCTCATACTTTATTGAAAGATTTCAATGATTTTTGGAAACATTTTATGCATTTTCGCTTATCGCAAACATAAAATCGCTAGCATCAAATAGAGCTTCCCAAGAAAGAAAAGAGCAAGGCTGACTCATGTTTATTTTTCATTCCTGAACATCAGCATCATCGTATTTCACCAATTTTCAAGGGCTAAAACTTGAAACTGTTGCTCTTAAGAAACTTCACCATGCAGCTAAAGCTATATTAATCCAGGTTTATGAATCTGTCAAATCTTGGTGTATTGGTAAATAAGCTCTTGAATTTGTCATTGTTCTGCTCTCAAGGAATCACAACCCTAATTTACAGGTTTTTGCCATTCTACATGTCACGGTATCAGAAAACAGAATAAGATTATTCTGCAGAAACGATCACTGGTTAAAGACATCAAATGGTGTGCAATCGTAAAATGGCATTAGCTTTATGACATAAAAAGTATAACTTAATGAAATGTGTCAAAGCACAAATTGATTTTTGTTCTGAACAATTGTGACAGATTTAAGAATGAGATTAATTCACTTACATTATCACATGACCCAATTTTTAAGTCAAAAGAGCAGAGCTCCAAATCCAAAGGTTTTCTTCATACTTTCCCAGTAATAATGGTGCCACCCTGATTTTGTCCTATCTAGATCATTAGCTGGGACGCCTTTTTGTGAAAGACTCACTTCAGTGTTGTCTTCATTCTGGGTGATGCTGAGTTTTACAGTAGAAAAATGCCCAGCAGGCCAACCAGAAAACCTCCATTTCATCTCTATTGTCTTATGCGGTACCTGAAGAATAAATTGAACTTGTCTCAAGATAGATAGATATATGTGCAAAACATGTTTATGATATGCATGCCAACAAGGTACATATGTGTATATTAAGATGAATAAATTATAATACACTCAAAGTGGGATTTCAACTAGATTTAAGTTCTGTACACTAACTGCCGTTTTTCTTTGCAATTGGTGTATTTATTGTTTTTACCAAATGATATGGTAGGGAACCACTAGTGCTCCCTGAAACTACACGTATATCCCAACCATACAAATTTCTATTTTCAGCAACCAAGGTAGTGTAAGTATTCATTAAAATCATTTTTTCAACTTAAAAAGTATAAAGATTATCACCGAAGTTTAAAATCTGCATTTCACATACATACCAAATTTATAAATTCTCCAGAAACATTGCCTCCAAACAACTGAAATTTGCCGCCTTTTTGTGGTTGAAGTTGGCACTCACCTTGGGTGAAGGCTTGTACCATCTGCATAGTCAATAAATGTGGCTTTACTAATCCTGCTTTTTAGAGAAATTAAAGTGCAAATTCATTGCTTGGTGTTTACCTCTTTTATCGTTAAAGCATTATAAAACTCTTCAGCAGTGCATTTAAAGGTATGCTTCAAAATTAGGTCGGTCGTATCAATTTTCGTTCCTAAGTCCATGCGTTTAAGCCTAGACTCATTCGAGTCAGGTTTACTCTGAGAAGGGATATTGCTTTTCACAGTTTCTGAAGGAGCTTTAGGAGCAGTCTGGTTTATATTTTCAACTCCCTTTTTTGGCAAAATCATTCCAACGGCAAACTCTACACACACAAAAATATATAAGATAAACACCATACGGCAAAATGAAATTGGGAATGAATGTTATCACTTCATGATAATTCTTCAGACAAACGCTTTAAAGTCCAGATTACTTACCTTCTTTTAATTCCTTGATGTATTGGGCAATCTTTTCTCGCATTTTTACTTCACCAATCGATCTAATTAACTCTTTCAACTTTTCAGCATCACTGCTATCGGTCTTACAGGAGACATTAAACTGCAATAAAAAGCAATTTTTAAAATTAAAAATAATAATTTATGCTTAAATGAATATGATAATTTCCAAAAACGAAATATTGCCTCCAGCTACGTACATCTACATCTGCAGGATCATTTTCTTCGCTCAGATTAGGAATCTCCACCTTCCCTTTAATTTCATCAGTGCTTCCATTTACAGATCCGCTCCATTCCAATTTAATTGTCCACTCGTAGAAAAATATGAGCTTTGCTTTTCTGTTACTAGCGGATGCTTCACCTTCAATCTTCGCTACATCCATAATTTGGCAGGTACCTACGAATTTCATAATGATTTAATTGCAAGCTACATTGGAAGGACCTTCCTGCTACCTTACTTCAGAATTGGTGCAAATATCAATAATAAATTATCAGAAAAGGGTACATACTCACCTACATCATTCTCAAAAATTAAGTTAGTAAACAGCTCTTTAATTCTATCTTTTGACCACTGAGATGCATTCTTCTCGGTCCTATTGATCAGAAATGAATAATCGTGAAATTTCGTTGCAAACAACTGGAATGAATGAAGTCAATACACGAGTTTTAATACTGACCAGTGCCAATTATTTACATTCGTCGCATCAGGCCTTTCTTCAACGATCCATCGAGGGTCTCCTTCGCCCCATTTAGCCATGCTTGGAGATATCTTTCAACAAAAGAAATCCTAGGTTAACGACGAGGCGGACAACGAGCACAAAAGTTGAAATTACAGCAAAAGCAAAACGTGCACTAGAAGCAGGAAATAGAATCTGCTGCGGCGTTGCACGCCGATTTTCCAGAAATTTCTAGAAACCACCTTACTAATTAGTTTCGAAGCGCTTTCATGATCTAAAAATAACGGCGCTTCAGCTTATTCTTGGAGTCACCTTTTCATCTCGCAAATAAATTACATAATGATGATGTATTTTGTTTTTGATAATCACGAAAAATATAAAAATAAAACTTATTTAAAATTGAATTGTTAGATGAAGTCAGTTTTTGAAATTTAGATTAGCACCTACTTTAAGTACGAAGGGTTCAAAAGTCACGGTTTGCTCATCTTTCATGCGATCATTCCAAGGTGCTATCCATAAAGAATGTCCTGGAATTTTCATGATTTTCACCCCCACCCTCCTCATCCGCCTTGCCTTATTTTTATTAAACCCCATTCCCCTGCCTGTCTAGTCCGATTTGGGGGAAAAAAGCTTCCACGGTTCCAATATGTATTAAACAAAAATTACAAAATATACATTGTAACATTAATTGTATTTGTCAGCTAAACATGCCAAACTCCCAGTTGTAATTTAATGTTATGAATTTCCTTTCAACCGTATGCAACAATGACACTTTAGTTGCAAATGCATAATCATAGTCAGCAGTAAACCAGAAAATCAGTTTTTCAGCTTTGAACCTCTTTTATCAAGTTCGTTTCATATCAAACTCGAAATTCCAATTGACGATCTGGACTACATTTTCCTTGAACCTCTCCCTTTCCATCTGTTCGGGGTGGATCCAGCAGTGTACGGTTTTCGAAGACTCCACTTCCAACCTACCTCAGAGCATAATACGAAAATAGTTGCAAATTTTCATAGGGTCTTTAAGTAGTCGCTTGTGAAGTAATTGGCCATATAGCTATCTTTCCCTATTTATGTGGTAAATCCTTTCAAATAAGCATACGTTGCACAGTGGAGTATTATTATTGCACTTCCATTGGATTTACATGAAAATTTAGGGCATGCAAGGGGAAGTTTTTTTCTTCAGAATTAGTTTTAAGGAAGACTAAATATTGCGTTAAAAATAGTTTTGTTTTTTGACAAGGCCTGATACAGTACATACTACAACATTTGTGTGTGTGAAAAATAACATGTGAATTAAAGGGAAAGGGTTAATTTCAACTGGCTGTGTGGCTTATGAAGAGGAAAGTTTTAACGATTTGGGCTTATAATATGATGTCATAGCTACCAATTATTTTTTAAATAAAACCAATTTTTGAATAGCTTTTCGGTGCCAAAACTCCACTGTGAGTAAGGTAAGCATGATACGAGTTTCAATTCAATTAAATATAGTACCCCACAGAAAGCAAATAAATGCTAAGTGGCAGTAGTGATTTAAGTTGTAAAAAAAAAAAATCCGGGAAACCCTGTAAACATATATTTTGGTTACAGAAAGCACCAGATTTATTAACTTCTCATTTTAACATTTCACCATGCATAAAAATAATTGAAGAACTAGCTTTAGTATATTTTAAATGTATATATATATGTAGAGGCCGTGGTTACTGAAAATACGCAATTGCGACAGCCCAAAGAACAGGATTATTATAGTGTGAAAACTTGATTGTTGTGAAAGCTAAATGATATTAAACGTTAGTGACATGAGTTAAATATTTATGTGCTTATTTTTGTGGCATATTCCTCTCCTGTATTTAATACCAGTGAAGTGATAGGGCCTAAATATTTCCTGCCATACAATTATAATAACAAATTACCAGAAAGTCTTTATTCGGACATTAGTCCATTTAAGGTAACAAGAATAATATTCTATATCAAACGGAAGGCATTCACTGATGCATGCATCAGTAGCAAGAAAATATCATCGAAAATATTAATTACACAAAACATTCCACCATTTTAATGCTGAAACTCAGCATTACAATCAACCAATATCGATAGATTTCCGAACTTCAGATACTGATACTTTAAAATTTTCTATTAAGAAAATCTACTGAACATTTACTGAAAGCTGTTTTTTAAATCCTTCCTCTTCAGCTTTGGAAAATTTAATTTACCTAATACATCTTAGTCCTTACAAACATGTACATATTGAATTACGTAAGAGTGCTCCTATTTGGACATAATATTGATGTTAACGTTACAGGCAGATATGAAAAATGGGAGCTATCGTAAATTAAATATTTATGAAAGATGTATACAATTTTTTGATTTACATATAGCGATTTCTGTTACTTTCCTGTAGTACGAACGCAGTTCCACCATGACATTTATATTCATTTATTTAAGTCACGAAACATTTTCCGTGAATGTGAAAAATAATTCACTTCGTTTAAAATTGTTTTATAGCTGCAAAATTCGTTCGCATGCATGTATAATAATTTTCCGGCTAAACAGGGAGAAGAATTTTTTGTACACATTTGTTTGTTTTAGTACAAATATGCATGTATTTACAAAAATATAGTGTGGACGAATCATTATAAAGGAGGAAAACAAATTGGCACAAATACCGTACTAATCTATTGAAATTGAGGGCTTTTTTTAGAAAAGTTTTTAGTGAGGATATTGAAGTAAACATCACCAGGACAAGCTGGTCAACCACTTCGATGGAGGGTTTAAATCGCTCATAAGTATTTGTTTTTTAAACAACCGGATTGTAAAGAGCAAATATTGTTGAAAAATGAACATTAATGGATCTTTTTGAGAACTTAGATTAACTCGTGCTTTTTATAACAGCCATACCTGAATTAATGGAAAGTTAGTGCCTAGCACAATGCTGTACAACCTAATACAATTTAAAATTAAGAGTTTGAAAGTAGGAAAATACGAGAGAACACGTAACATCTGCATTTAAAAGCGAGTTCGATATTCGCATATTACGATCTGTATATTAAAATAGTTTGGCTGGAATGTTCACCAAATTTATAGCCATTGACGTTTTGGCCTCTTCAAGCGTTTGGAAATAATTGGTATTATCGGATCTCTTGCAAAAATGGCAACTTGCGAAGCCCTATACATAAAAATATTGACGATGTTTTTTTCTTGTTTTGAGATGACATCACATTCTACGATTTCGCTAAGCGTGACAAATTTAGTTGGTCAAGCGGATGTTCGCAATGACTTGAGGGTCATTCATAAATAATGCACTTCAAAAGGGATGGTATTTTGGGTTGAAAATATCAAGAAATGGCACGAGATGGGGGCCGAAAACAAGCAATTAATCTCCGGGTAACATTTAAATGTTAAAAATTAACCGCATCAACTGTATCAACAATTTGTGGAACACAAAAATGCTTAATTTTACCATAGATCCTATTTTGAAGCTCTTAGTTTCCGAACAGCACGCCCCCCACTAAACGCCATTCCACCAACCTCGCCCTCCTGCTTCCTGTTCATTAAAACGCAGGATTTAAAATCGTGCCCATTTCAGTTGAATAGTTTTGCGAAGATTTCGAAATTTCGTTCATGTTTCGTCCCATGTTTATGCTGCGAATTTATTTTTCCCCGTGTAGAATTTGTTACCCGCTTGGGTCTCTGCTATTTTTATAATTTAAAAATGTCCGGTTTATTTATAAAAAAAACACCTAATAAATTTGAAAAAAAAAAACTTCGAAAAAATTGCAAGGAGGTTGCACTGTTGGGTAAACCGATTTCATGAGGTACATTTTCAAATAACAATAATATGGAAATAAAAATGTGGGAGTAACTTTTTCGCAGGGTGGGCAACCGTTTTGGTCGACTTTTAAGCACTGAAATACAATATTCTAAACCAGCGCCTTTATGGGGCATTGTTTGCTCTCCAAAGAAAACTGGCAAAATCAAGAATGGAAAAATGTCCTTGAAAAAAAGGGTGCTAAAAGGGGCTAGCTTTCAGAAATAAAGTGAGTTTCAGTGGTTCCATACTCTGCTGGTGTCCCGCGCGCAATACATCACATTTTGGAAAGAGGTTGAAAAGCCTCGTACATACCTTGCTATACAGCCGCTCTTTATACGGCGTTTCTATCTAACGGCCTAATATTTTCTAACACTCATACTTGAAAGGGCATAAGTATTTGAGGCGTTAGGTCACTAGAATCTTCAATGGTAACCTTATTTTTCCCCCACCTTTCAATGCTGTAACGCTGAACATCCTGTTTCATAATGATACGAAACTCAAACTTGATCAACTCTCTTGAGAGCTAACTTCAGTTGAGGCCGGTGACAGCAAAGGTGTCATGCGAATCTTCAGACATTTCAAATTTTTTCTTACAAATATTTTTATTTTGCAATTTTGCTTTGCTTCCTTACAACCATGTAACGGGATATTTGTTTAAAATTAAATACAATTTAAATCTATACATCTTAGCCAACAACATACGTGAATTTCTTATTGTTTATAAAATTACATTTAAAACGCATCCTACACAATTTCTATCGGTTTGTACGCAAAACCATGCTGCGTTATACAGCATTTCTCTTCACAGCCAACTTTCCAGGAGCTTATCTAGGCCGTAAAGCGAAGTAGAAGTGCACACGGACTGTAACCCCGTGTTGCTTCAGGTTGACAGTCATTAACATTAATGTCTTCACTATGTGCAACACACTATAGGGTTACGCAGCGTGATTTATGAACGGCCCTCAACGGCCAGCGCACAAAAACCGTGACCCCCACTATCGCCGCTGTTATTTCCGTTCGAGACCCTCGATCGGCGAGGTTTCCGGTCCTGGTCCGAAGAGCGAACTTGTCCAGTCCCCCCTCCCCTCTCCAAGCCCGGAATCCACCTAGAAAACTTCGGACCTGGCTGCATTGGCTGGTGCCTGGAGCGACGCACAGCGTGCAGCAGTGGCGCAGCGAGCGAAAGGAGGCCGCAGTCCCGCATCAGCCGTCTCTCCAGCCGCAAGTGCTCTCAGAGCCTCTTCTCCGAAGCATCTCGCTGGCTCCCGTCGAAGATGCGAGGCGGCTCTCGCCCATCACGACACCGTGCCAAAGGATAAGCCGAACTCCGATAGTTGTTCTTCGAGTCTCAGCGAGTCGAGGAGGATACTTTCCGCACCGGTGAAAGCCCAGGTCGACAACAGCGGCGCAACCGTTGCCATGCTTTCCACAATTTCCTAGTAAGTACTTAGTATGACCGCCAAAGTGATATTTAGCCGAGCGGATGTTTGCACGCCGGTTGACCCTATTCGTCGCTATCGAACGTTTCAATTAGAAACGCTATCGACGTGTGCCGTAGAGACGGGAGTCGATCACTGAAGCCGAAGCCACAGTTGAGCAAATAGCAACTTGTTTCCGTGCGGAGGATCGGACTTGTAGCTCCCCTTCCCGACAACTTTCTTGGCTGAATTCGTCGAAATTACACGGAATTTTTCGGAGTTTGCTTCGAGGTTAGAACGTACCTAAGCCGTAGCGCTGAAAAGTGAAAATAATTCCTGGACTTGTACACGTAATCCAATTTGCCGACAGAGCGGATTTGCTCGTTGGCGATTTCATGCCTGAAATGCTAACTGGCTCTGGACGGCCAATGCACACGTGGGCTACTCAGAATTCAGCTGGATTTTTTGTAAACAACCCAGCAAAACGCGTTTCCATACCACAATATTTCCCGAATGCTCGTGTTAAGGAAAAACTGCTGTTATGATGGGTCATCATTGTGATGAGAAAAACATATGTTGGACACACGTGCAATTTTAACCACTGAAATTTTCAAACGTCGTTAATGATAACCAAGTAATAACATAATTTAGCAGACCTGGACGCATGCTTATGATTAGTGCCATCTGATTTTAATGGATTGGGTCTGTGCCATGAAACATGCTGTTTTTCTTGCCAACTAGAAAACCTGGTACAAATTAGTAATGATGTTAAAAATTGCGAGCAAGTGCCCAGCAAAGCCAACCATGCAAACATTTCCACTCGCGCAATTCTGCTTAATATAAATGCTAAATTTTATTTCCTTCCGTGTGGAATTGGTGGTCCAATAGGGTCTATCATATTTCATATCACTGCAAAAGTGTCTACTCGCAAAATTCTGTCTAATATGAATGCTAAATTTCTTTCCGTCCGTGAGGAATTGGTCATCCAATAAGGTGCATCGTATTTCACATCGCTGGAAAATGTCCCGTTTATTTACAGAAAAAGAAATATGGAAAAATCCACGCAGCAAACAACCTCCGAAAACGAGGTTTGCTGCAATGAAACCTCCGGAAATGGACATTGGAGATTGCACGCTGCAATTTTTCATAAATAAACGGCCAACGTTAAACTACACGTAGACAAAAAAATTGCATCGATAATACGCAAATGATTCGGGAAAAAAATGCGTGAGCATTTTGCATGGTAGGAATCGTAAAAAAAAGTGCGGACAATTCACTAATGCGGCTGGCAGTTCATTTCTGAATTTTAGCAAATCAGATATCGAGCTAATTAATTCCACGTCCGACAAGGAACGAGTTTGAAAGATTTACTATAGGCGCTTCCGTTGTTTTCGCTCATTAATTCTCATTTTCCAGCATTCCTAATATGTTTAACGAAGCAACACCACCGTATAAGACCGAGAAAGCCAAGCTAAATTAAGGCAATATTTCTCTGCGATTACCGTGTTGTTAACGTCGAACGTAGACGAAAATGTTTTACGGAGATATATCATATCAGATAATTCCTGACGTAAAACCCAACGTTATATGCAATGGTAAAGCATTGTTCTTTAGGGACAGCGATTAGATGTTTTCGGTTTTGCGCACTGCGCAGATTAGCAGATAAGCTAAAGCTCAGAATTTCGCCATGAATTAAATTCGCAACTGCCAGGCTGCCTGTAATAATAATCAAGTTTCGAAAGGACGACTGAAAAACCCCTATAAACGGTAAGCGTTAGCTAGCATAAGCTCTTCCCATTCGGGTTAGTTAAAAAACCGCTCCAGTGGGCGGAGCTTTTACCGCATTTTTTCCCCTTACGTTACTATACATTTTTACGGGGAGGTTAGTCTGTCTTGACCAATCCCAGAACTCTTAAAAACTGACCATGGTATTTTTTTAAAATCACTAACCAAAGATAAGTTTTTAACAGCGCGACCAGGCAAATCAATAATGCACTATTCAGAGATGGCACAGAGTATCGTCTAAAAGCAACTGCAAACAGAGTAATAAGGGATAATTTCGATATAGCATGCCAGAGCAAGGAAAATGCAGCTCAGAAACAAAGAACGAAAAATGTGTGCCAATAAAAATCAATATGGTGCACTAATCAAGTTACTGCACTTTTCCGACTAACGAGGCGTTGGCAATTCCGGCCAATTTTCTCAAGATGTTAAAGATGTTTTATCATAAAGCTCGATGAAACGCGTTGGATAACTCCATTTATCCTCTGTTGTGCGTGTTCAAGTGTGTTCGTGCTAAGTCGTATTACTGAACTCTTCAGAAAGTTTAATCGTGTACATAGCCGAGTCCTCCTTATTCAAAATGTCCTTGAGGTACATCCGCTAATCCAGTCAGCCCGACCAGTACCCATTGTATCCCATACTCAACCTCCACAAGTGTTTAAGGGTATTGGCATTTAGCTCTGAGTTCGACAATTTCAAACTGGATTTGAAAACTATCCATAATTAAATTGTATAATCAACACAGCCGGAATCCTGGCCTTAACACAAATAGAACATGATTGAAAGCTCGGTCTTATCTTTACTTTCATTACGGCTAGTCATCACAACCAAAATGCCACGTATACAGGTAGTTGAACGTACTCTATTGGCAATAAGTCATTGAGAAAGGCCCTTGTTCAATCAAGCTGCATGCCCAGCATGTACATTTTTTTCCTTCAAATTAAAACGTCCCACCGATTTATGAAAAATAAATGAACGTGGAAAAGATCCTTCGACAGATGAAAACTGTAGGTTAATTGGCCTTCCTGTTTTCGGAGGTGTATTTTAAATTTCAAACTATCGCGATAATACCACTCAGGTGATAATTTGCTCACACGCAGTGATCTACGCAACCAACTGTCATAAAATCGGATCATGAACTAATGTAACAAGTGGACAAAAAATTGCGACACACCAATAAAAAACTACGTTAAATCCAGCAAGAATACAACATTCACCGTTTAAAATAATTGCCGAGTCATAATAGACCGACTCTATATATAGCTGTTTGTTTTACCTTGTTTTACAGCCTCCTAAAGACATTAATGCGATCACACTTACGTCCCCTTAAAACAACCACAGAGTAACTATAAATTACCGGTTTACAAAATGTACATTTCTCCTTCCATTGCTTCTTAACGACCGACCTGCATGAAATGAGCTGCAGTCTTCATCAGCCCACTTCAATGCCATTAAAGCAGGAAACGCCAATTTGATGTTAATGACGCATTAATCCCAACTCCCAAATTCGTTCTGGGAATTTATATAGGCTACAGAAATTGCTATCCGTTAACGGTTATTTATCGCATGGGACAAATGCATTCTGTATGGGCTTAATATTAAACTACCTTTCGCTTCTGGATCCGCCCTGACCTGCACCTGCTGCACCCTGAGTGCACGAGAGCAAGATGCAATAGTTCGCCTTCAAAAATATCTCACAAAATCACACTCAGCGAATAAAATATATGATTGATGCGGCTTCATACTTCAACTGGGCGTGATTTAAATGAGATATTCTTGAAGCAATCTTTGTTCAAGCATTATGAAATAAGACAGGCATTGTCAGTATTGCCTGCCAAGGAACGAATTGTTCCTCAAGTGATGACGCCCTAATGCCTAGATTTCAAATCCCAAGTAAGGTTGTGAATCACCTGCACATCTATAAAAGGAGAAAATAATGGCAGGATTAACCGAGATTTGCGATTAGCAAACCATGCAGGAGACGTTTCGTCCGTTCGCATCTAAAAGGGTTGTTCTTTACCCCTGCGGTGAAAACGCGTAAAACTTCAGGCAGAAAAAACAGAGATAGCTCAAGGGGGATATATTTGGCAAGGCTCGATGATGTCCAGACGTCAATGGAGAAAGGAATCATTTTGAAAAATGCAACGCCATATAAGTTGTCAGATGGTTTTGAGACATAGCTTACACTGTACAATGTTTTGCTGTTGTATACATGTGCTGGTTTGTAATAATACAAGTACATTACAAGTACCTTAACGAATCTGCCTTGCAGATGTCTGGCGGCGAAAGATCAAATTATGTGACTCTGGCTCGCACTTTATTAGCTTTTCATTAATGAAAACAAATGGAGTATGCAGTTATGCTTCCGCCAGAAACTGCGGACAGCAGAAGGCGGAAAAGAATAACTAAAATGTAACACCTAAATGAAATGAACGAATGAATAATATGTGGTAAAAATGTGCGGTTTTCGGCACAACCTTTTATGCCATTAGCATATTGCTATTACTACTTAATAAGAAATTATGTGTCTGTTCACATATGTTTGGTGGCGCCACTGGCGAAGGATTCCCCGCTCCTTTTGACACTTCAGCCAATGAACCAAAGCGTTGAACATCGCCGGCAACGTTCAATTGAAACTCAAAAAGTTAATGTTCATGAGTGTTGCTGTAGCCTGAAAAATATGGAGATTATCCTTGACTAGCTAGCTGCAGATCAGTCAACAAATTGGATTAAAACGGTTCTTCAAGAAGTATTTAAGTCCAAATGCATCAATAGAGGTTTATCAATTTTCATTTTCTACCAAACAGATGACCTAAGAAGCTATACGTATAACACTTATACTTAACTTATTAAAATATAATGCATACCAAAATCATAACTAATTTTTGATTTCAGTAACAGATAACCCTATACCAGACCAATCTTGAAAAATAAACAAATGAAATACGAATCATCGCGTTATTGTACAGCAGACGTGACAACCAGGGAGATAACTTTGTGAAACCTTTAAACAAAAATGAATAATGGATATGGAAATTAAATAAGGCAGCATGTTAACTGAATGTAAATTATCGCGTGTGAATGAGAGACACCAGTGTGTACGGTGTGTTGATTTCCATGATATATTTAAACAATTCAGTTTGATATCATCGCAGTCCTCTGAAAATAATATGATAAAAAAAGGGTAAAGGCCTTTCTTACGCACTCAATCCTCTTATCATTAGATCATCTAATAATATGATGGTGGCTGTGGCAATCCATTAAGATTTAGTTTAGACACACTCAATGTTATTCAGTGAACTTCTCCGAATTAATCAGGGTGGCAATGGTGTAAAAAATTTAAAATTATCATTGACAAAAGAGCGCTACCTTGTACTGGACTACAGTCTCCCTTACACTATTAGATGATAAGATGACTAAGTGCGTCAGGAGGACCTTTATCTTGCAAAAGATAGCAGATTAAGTATGAACAATCCTTTTTAACGATAAAAAAGAGCAATGTGGCCAAGGCTAGGTAGGCCTACTCTACATAGATGCCACAGATTCAAATACACAACGTACACACATATATGTAGACTAGGTGTATTTTCTAAAGTAGGATAGGCAAACAGAGGTAAAACGAATCAATAATTGCCATCTCTATCGCCTTTACAATAGACTTGAAAAATCCAGCTGTTTACCGAAGAAGAAGTTCACTTCAAAAACAGAATAAACAATTGTTAGGAGGTCACAGAAGACAGAGCGGGACGTCACAACTATTTATATAAAAGAGAAAACCAACCGGGCTGCAATCATTAAGTTGTAGTTGCTACTTTAAAGATAAAAATAAAATGTCTTTGGGTGCCCAGATCCCGCTTTGGAACAAACAAAATGACATTAACGAGAAGAAGTCTAAGACAAGTATGTAGAAAAAAATGTCATAACCTAACTAACATCTCCAACTGCAACGGAACAATTTGGACAATCTCCTAAACTTAGCCTTTGCAATTATTTGAGACTTTGCAGGGCAATTTCAAAGAGCACCGAAATTAAATTAAAACGTACCAGATCGCCAACCCTACAAATACAAATAGAAAATAATAAGATTTACAAATGCTGCTAAAGCTTAAATAACGGCATTTGAACTACTGTATTTACAAGATACATAGGAACGCTTGCGAATAAATAAACAAATCAGCTGATATAAAGCCTGCATAACACGACATCAGCGCTGCCATGTGGCAAACGTATCTGTGCTTAAAATTTGCAGTCCTGCATATCGATATTAAACTTTAAAATATGCAGGTATTACGCGGGGAGCGGTGTACACATAAATTACTATGACAATGGAATAACACATATGATTGACGGAATGTGATATTTTTCAAAAATTAGGTCATAACAGCAGGTATAAAATGAGGTCTTCATAATTACCGACACGTCACGCATTCTATATCTAATGCTTATTGTTTCAGCCAACTCCATCCACACATCTCTAATCAATAAGTAATCAATATCAAACTTGGTTGGGGGAAATATAACTTCAAATCACCGTTCTATAAAGCGAAAGCTTTTTAGCTTATGTTTTTTAAAACTAATAACAAGCATGATTTTCTTCTAAGATGGATTGATGCTACTCAAATGCTGTTGGTACGTCATACTTCCCATCATCCACCCTAGTCAAAAACTGCTCCACAAATCACCTCCTCACCATGTGATACGTGACGTTGCATTATACTTACATATTTAAGCCCTTAATGTAGAGATCCTTAGCTCTGCCGAATTTACAGATGTTAAAGCTAGTCTGAGCAAAGAATGCCAAACATTTGCTTGGTAGTTCTCCAGCTTTTCTCGGACCTAGCCAGGAATTCAAGCCAGAAAAACTGTCACACAGTTTTAAATTTGTCTAAAAAACCTACACTTGAGTGCAGGAGTCACCATCCTGAATCAGGAAAAAATGTTTTTCTCAGCAACGAAATGTCCGATTTAAATTCGGAAAAATGCGTTTTGT
>JAQIXS010002329.1:0-23480 GCA_034700785.1 Rossiulus vilnensis
CCCTTTCATCCCAGTCATGCACCGCATCGTTAAAATGTTACGTCCATTTAGCAAATCCGGTTAGACACATCCCCAGCCAAATATTATCCATTCGCCCCATGGAACTACCCTGGGATTTTTTTCTCCGCTTTTTTACAAACAATGGTTTCCAAAGCTGGCAGGTTACCGAGGGTTTCATGCCACTTGGACACTTAAAGAGACAGCACAACATATTAGGTGTCATTGAACATGCATTATGATGCCATAAATACTGCCCCCTGGTGCGCGGAAAAATAAATGGCCCAGGCACGGGAACACAGGCCGCCCTTCACCTTGCTTAATGAAGGTTGAATTATGAGCAACTTGCACGGAAATTCCCGCGTAATATCACTTAACCTGCACAGAACAGCTGGCAATAAGAGATGGTCAGAATTCGTCTGAAACCAGAATTCCCAGAATTGCTGCATTTATGACGATCAGATCAAAACGCCATAAATCCTAATAACTTTGACGGAGTGAACGTTCGCTTTTTACTTGTATTTTAGCTTCGTATGTGAATTATTAAGATTAAAACACGCTTTACGTGTTTCACGTTTCTCGGAAATCGAGAGAACATCTCGATACTATGAAGGTATGACGAGTCCGATAAAATTAGTATGTATCACGAACTTCGAGCGTTCTGACAAGTCGACAGAAGCCCGTTCGCATTATTGCGCCTTTCAAATACGCGATGCTTTTTTAGACCATTCATATGCAAATGAATGCCCGCCATGTTTTTTTATGCGATTGAGTTGCGTGGTGGATGGGCGTATGTCCATCTTTGTATTTTCGCACACTTATCAAACAGCGTATGAATTGGCATCGAGGGTTCTGGCGTGTAAAAAATACCAACTACTTTTTATCTCAGAAAAGATCGAGTGACTCCGTGGATTTGCAATGACCTGTCAGCAGAGTCCCACTCAAAATCACGGGCTGCATTGTCAATTAACAGTAATAAATTCCAATCAGATTCAGCTTCCAAACGCCGCTTATACATGTACATGTATCATGTAGCTCAATAGGGAATTCAAGACTGCACACGCATAACGAGCAGTATATAAGCCGCTGACTTTCATGTTATCCCATCGTATTGACGGACTAAAAACTATCCGCTCAAAAAACGTTATGCCACCTCCAAAAACGGAGTTTCCTCTTTAAGAAACCTCCCAAGTTGGGCATCGGAAGTTGCACAACGAATTTTAAGTTCATTTAATTTGTAATAAAAGCGACATTTTCGAATTATGAAAAATAACTCAGAACTTAGTGGATGACTAATTCTAAAACAGTGTATTGTTTTTTTGCATGGTGGCCATTTTTTTGTCGGCCTTATCCTTGCAACCGTTCAGGACTCCTAATACATATATGTCATCAAACCTGTTTTACGTGGAATCGTTTAGAAGAGACAAGGTTAAGTCCAAAAACTGGTTTGGCGACACTGATAAAGAGACTGTGCATCATGAGATGTATCTGCCATATAATCAAATGCTAGGCCCATATACCAGCATGCACAAATTTCCTAAACACTTTTTCTTTGCGTATACGTTTCTGTATATTTTGTACCATCACCACTATCATATCGCCAGAAACCTAGCAGCGTGTCGTGGTTACTATGCCTCTACGGTGTCATGCCTTGAGAATTATTTTCAAATGGATCATGTTTATAAGTAAAACATTATTGAGGACAGAATTCTTCAAGCCATCAAGCCCAAACAGCACGCCGAATTTAAGGTGTGAATGCATCCGATGGGATGCCACACACATGTAGATGGTTTCAGGCGAGACCTGCATCGTGTTGCAGCCTGGCAGAAAGATGAATATAATATATACATGTATATTATATATATCAGTACAAATATACTGATATGTGGTGATATTAGTAAAAAAAATGTAGTGATATTGATAACCATACCGATACATGTATTACTAGTCCAAAAACACCACTAAGCGTACAAATATCAGTAGTCCAAAAACCGCCATATATTTATAGTAATACGGCTAATATCAGTAAAGAAACAATGATATTAGCAATCGCATGGCTTCGGTGGCAAAGACGCCTAAAATGGCTTGGGCGGGCATTCAGACGTTTTCAGAAAAATAAAAAGCACCCCCTGTTGTAACAAAAATGCATAACTCCGAAAGACCTTTTCAGAAAGGTCCATTGGAGGTGCATTGCCTCATTTCCTCCGCACACGACCACCACTCGCAGCGCATTTTTGGCATTCCAAAAAGTCCCCTCGCTCACATCCATCTCCGGCCAGCAGGATCGGTGGACACGCAGGTGGCGCTGCGCAACGTCTCCAGTGGCGACTCTGTCCCGGGGCCACGCACCTGCAGCAGCACCTCCTCGAATTCTGTGGCTTGCAGGTAGAACCCGGGAACACAAACCGCCTTAATGATGTCACATTGAAATTCAAAGTGGACCAGCGCGTGGCCCTGGGCCGCCACCAGCCCCTCAAAAACCGCTGAACAGGTTTCGCACCTGCAACTCCAGTGCAGGTGACGGCGCCTCTAGGGAGAACCGGAGAAGTCACGGGATAAGAAGAAACCTTGATGGACACAGGCCAACAAAAACAGCCTGAGAGAAATTTGTCAAATCAGAAGCGATCGACATGGTCGAACTAGGGAGACCAAGGAGCTAATTTGTTTCTAGGTGAATCTCTTGACACGCAACATTCTTAGCATTTCTGTTGCTGCTATGTGTTGGCGATCTGCCTAAGGGTCCTCCATAAAGGACCTCAGAGGGAGTGGCTCCGAAAGAAATTACCAAAAACTGACACTGTCGGACAGGGGGGAGGACATCAAACACTGAGCCACCGACCCTCCTGCCTTTCGGCTTAATGGTCCTACCGCTCCTACCATCTCTCCACTGTCCAGCCACGGTACGGACCCGTCATACCCACGCAAGCCTAGGGAATTCTTATGCGGAATTTTAGGGGGGAGGACAGTCAAGAGTTTCCGAATTTAATATGGAAAGAACCGATTAAAACTGGGTAATAAAGACTGAACAATGAAAAAAGAAATCCTTACTGACTGTGGTTAGAATATGTATCAGCATCGATTCGATGCTTACAATTCTGGGTCTGAAAATCACGAAAATTCCAAGACGCCCTTTACGGATGGCCCCTAAGTCGACAAATGAATAACGTTCACCAGCGCAAGAGTGTAACCGATCAAAAGATGTCGAAGGACTGATGTACTATGAACCAATCCAAGCAATAGAACGAATTGCAAACTCTTTCCAATGTCCCACTTAGATGTTGGATTGGATTAGATTTAATTAGCATAACCTTTTAGAGGCATTCCTCGCAGCTGAAGAACTAAAGCTGGTCCTCCTCTGTTGCCTGGTCAACCTACAATCATAGCAAGCCACTGAGATCTCACGAGCTGGCCAGGCGCGCAAAACGCATCATAGATGGCGCTGAGCGCAAGTACAGCAAGAACGCATATCTAGGCGCCATCCTGAAATTCACACTAGCGTCATTTGACGTGCATCATAGCGCGTTGGATGCGCGGTGACACAGCGTCCACCATTTCCGGTTCATACGTGCGGCAAAATCACATGTTTCGTAATTAAATAAGTATTTCTGTAATGCACTTGTAAAGTGCATTTATCTAATTAAACATTATAAACGATTATGGACGGAACAACTCAATATTTGTGATGATGCAGGCTTTATGGCATTGTTTTCAATAATTCCTGCTAAAATTGGCCACATCGTTATTTATTAGATATGAAAATGTCAACATATTGTACAGAAGTATTTTTTAATTATAAATTAAGCAATCCTTAGGTTTATTTATCACTCAGCGTGCAAGTGCGTCTGGCAGACGAAAACTAGCAGACCACACAACAACAAGCTACAACGCTCATAAAAAGACTGACAGGACCTGCGGTGACGTGCATCATGAAGAATCACGAAAGTGAAAAAAAATGACGCAGCGTCACCGCACCTATATGTGAACGCGCCCATTGAATTGAGCGTCAAAATGCCGCTGCGTCACTGCGGCAAATGACGCTCGTGTGAACCGGGCCTAAATCAGCACATATGACGTTGTTTTGAAAAGTGGAACTTCAAGGGTGTTAATGGACGACATATCCTTCCTCAATAATTGGTATCACACGTATTCCTTTAAGAAAATTTAGAAGATGCTTAAGGTCATTAGAAAGGGCGTTACTCCTTTAACGGTATACATAAATTCACCACAGAACCGAAAAACTGAAGTAGCCCGCTGATATTTCGCAAAGGATGAGACAATGTTTCACGTGTCCAACATGCACACTGTCAGGTCAACGAAGTGTTAAATCGAAATAATCTTTTCTTAAATAATTAAAATTTGTAACCGTGTTGACTGAGCTAATTTTTTGGCACAATTTGCGTGCCCACGCATTTTCAAAATCCAGTGTATCTATTGACCTCATTCGTAATTTAAGACAGAAAACGTTGGTGTGATTATGTTTATGACGGACTCCTAGAACTTTATAATTGGAACTGATGATACCGTCTACGTCAAATTTCCACAAAAATGACGTCAACTTTGACATAAATGAAGAATTTAAGGGTATTCGAATTACTGACAATACAATACAATTCATGTGGATTCGGCTTTTCAAAAAGTCGGCTGAAGAAAATTTTTTGTTCAACCAGGTTAACTTCAACACGGTGCCTATATATTGATAGGTTTTTTTGGGCATGCATCGTTAAAGGTTCGCATATATAGATATTTGCAGCGCTATCTATAACGCATTCTGTGCAACCGCTTGTCCAAACATCGATGTAAGAAACGTATTTAGATAACAATTAGAACGTATTCTGGCTCAGCATGATAATAAAAAATTCAGATGGAATGCATTGATTAGCCTATTTTGCACTAGTACTGTTTTACATAAACACTAAAGCAACTATTATTGTTCACCCAGCAAAACATGTTACAATGTTCATGCAGATTATTCACATGCAAAGAAAACCTTTTGCAATAAATGCTTCCAACAATTCTAGTATACTGACGCATATTACAAAGCACATCCTTGCAGCAAGGGGCCTTTATGCGTATAGACATACTTTATAAATAGAATCACAGAAAATACATCCCAAAACAACAACAAACAATAATTCTTAATTTAAGTGAATATTTGAAAGATTTCACTTAGTTTTAGGGCCTTAAAATGATGCACGCAAGCATGCAGTTTACCACAAACCGGCAGGTAAACTGCATAGGCATATTTTACAGGGTTCGTGCTAAAATTTACAAAACCATTTCTCGTACTTTCCCAGGTGGGCTATCCTAATTGTGGTTTTCGTGGTTTCCACAATATTTCCAGGCCAATGTTGGGTTAGTACCTCAGTAATCGGCCATTTCACGTGTAAATTTGGGTAATTGCCAACCCCCCCCCCACCCAATAAACGAAAATATTAATATTTTTAAACAATTCCTTAGTGCTTAGACTTCGAACACATACCATTCAAAGTGCCACTTAAAATTCATTGCATATTCTCAAAGGATTCCCTGATTTTCCAGGTGCGCACGTATCCTGTTTCATAAATAAAACAGAAAATGGCCAGCCAGACCAAAAAAAACTAATTCCTGTGAATATTTGACCGACTTCAGTTAGTGGTCCTAAAATGATGCATGTAGTTTATTGCACGCAATATCGCAATCCTGCAATTATACCTCCTTTGCGCACGGGGTGCAATTATCAAATTTCAGCTTGATCTCGCCTTTTACAGCTTCGCGCTTTCGCCGCAGGGGGCACTCCGGTCGCCCGCCCAAGGGCGCCCCATGCGTGTCCTAAGGCGGGCACGCGACCCCCGCAGCTTGAAACATGACCCAGTCATCGGATTTGACGGCGCATAAATACATTCATCAACAATTCATTACGCAAGAACCCCGGGTTGGGTTCCCAACCGACTCCCCTAGTATTCATTAGCAACGTTGCGCTTTTGGGGCCAGAAAATCCCAGGGCACCCGGGCGGAATGCCCGCGGGTCAAGCGGGTCTAATGGACGAGTCGACGGCTCGTGTCTAATTAATAATGGCAAATTAATTAAGCGGCTGACCACCGGGCAGCGAGTGGAGCGGAAGGCGCGCGCCCGTCGGACGGGTAAGGCACCCACACCTGTGCCTCCAGCCACGGAACAAAGGATTGTTCTACCGGAAGTCACCCTGGACGCGTAATCCCGGCCGCGGATGCATGGGCCCCAAGGTGGGCTCGTTTTGCAATTAGCCCGTGCTTAATTGAATGACCGGATAAGGGCACGCGGCTGGAAATCCGTGGCGGGTGCGGCGGGTTATCGCATTTTCCGCACGCGTGCGCAACCGGAAGTGGGGCACGCGCGCAGATGGGCCCTTCGCGGCCAGCGCTGCTAAACGCTGCATCAACTGCGCTTCAGTTATCATGAGTCATTAACAACATTTACGGCACTAAAAGCATGCTTGCTCTGTTCTTCCAATACGTACCAATCAATTGTAGCCTGCATAATTATCCAGAATCTTGACCCCATATTCAGTATCATTATACAACACATTAGGGTGCATATAAATAAACGTCTAACTCATTTTCTCAATTTATACTTCATTAATTGATATAATTGGCAATATCTCAAGAAATATATTGCAGACCCTAGCCTTTTCATACCTAGTAGTGCCATATTTTTATGAGATTTATTCAATTCAAATGTGCCAAGTGGTCGTAAGACATATTTAGTAGGCTACACCTTTTCTGGAAGAAATTTTGGTCCATGCAGCAGCGTAGCCCAAGCCATCATGCATGCATTCGCTATGTAGCCCTATAAATAGGCGAAGATTTCTTGATGTTATGAATTTTAGGGCTGAAAGGCAGCTAAGACCAGCAACCACAACGTTTGTTATCAGTTCTTTTGTTTCTCAGCATGCAAGTCAGGCATCGAAACACTATTTGACAATAGGTGGCAATACACGGGCAGATTTTTGACAGTTCTGGTCAGCCTGATTCAGTGCCTGATTCGAATTCAGTGGAAGCTCGATTATTCGAGGACCTGGTAATCCGATATTCGGTAGAGGTGAAGCAACCTCGGATAAGCATTCGGATTAACCGAAGTCTCGAGCAGATCTGATTAAAAACGAGTTGTTAACAAGCTATTTTCGATTTTTACATATTATTTACTGTGTACAAGTATAAAAAGTTTTTACTGTACAAAATATAGTATGTTGCAAATATGTTTTAACTATACTTTTGATTTTCCGAAGAGAGTCACGGACCCGACTACCAGATAACCGAGCTTCCATCCAGATCTGCAAAGTCCCACTATAACGCGTATATGCAATTACGCAGACGGAGCCTCTTGCTCATGGAGAATATTAAATATAGGCCTACCGTAAATACCAAGTGGTCGCGCTTTTTGCTCGGTTAATTTTGCTTAACATTCCAACAAATTTACCATAAATTAGGTTCCAAATCTAAACATTCAGAAAATTTAAAGAATACCTTCTCAGAATTCGCCAACTGCTTTTGCGCAAAAAAATTAACGCTGTTTCCCATTTAAGAATGAAGTCTAGATCTGCAGTCTGGGACTGTTGGTATTTTAGCCGTTCTTGAAATATCTACATACCGGTACCAGACTTGTCATACCAAACCTGCCTCTCATGCAGCGGCATATTGATGTAGTTTTGAATATTATTACCACTAACAGGCATATCTAGCCGTGTCGCGTTAGCGACCATATATGCAGATTATTTTCGTAAATCTTGACTACAGTTCGGATATGCTCGAGTGCACACGAGCATATATAAGTTGTAAGGCAGTAAATACAATTAATTCCAAATTTCAGTAATTACTGCATTAAACAGATTGGGATGGAATTCCCTCGAGGTGAATGAAAGAACGATCGCAAAGGGCACATGCTTGATTGAAGCATGGACTTGAAACGCATCGCGAGCGCAATGATAAAACCAAAATGGACACTCACGCTTTTTCTTGGGTATCCAGATGCTGCACCAGTTCGTCCCTTTTGTTGACGATGACCACCAATTCGTCCAAGAGCAGTTTTTCCCTGTGCTTTTGGGCCTCCGTCTTCTGCCAATCTGAAAGCACAAACATTGATGTAATTCTAGACGCTCGTTTCCATCAACGCATGCATTGGTTTTAAACTCAAAAAAGACGCCGCACGGCAATGTCCAAAACAAGCTTAACAGTTTCTCCTGATTTACAGGAGATAACGGCGTCTGGGGCAAATGTGCCCTTTCCAACACGTTAATCATGATGCAAACTCACATCAAGATTCCTTCCCATCCATTACAAAAATAAATACATGGGTACGGGGTAGAGGAGCCCCGACTTCACCGTTTATAATCGCGAGATGGATTATAATCGTGATTCGGTTTGAAACAGCAGAAACAAAACCCCAAAACAAATGGAATACATACATTTCCCATTCGGTAATGAGAATGCGATTACCACGAAACCCAGTTTCGTGCTGTTAAGACGAAATGCTGTCAGCTGATGGCAGAAACATTTCCCCCATGGATGAATGAAACCACTTTAGCATTGGTCGGAAGTGGATATTCTTCGCCCAAGATCGCGCACCAAGAAGAACGGCAGGTGGGGGTTACCGTAACCCTTTTCAAATCAGAGCGTGAATCCTGCTACACCGGCACCGGAAGTTCGAGGGCCCACTTCCGGTCGCCATCTTGCCGTTCTCCCAGAACCAGAATTCCGAACAATGTGGCCACGGTCAATCCTCGGAGGCCTTCCATCACGCGGGACAGGCGCTGCGAGGGGTACTTCCGGTCCCCCGAGGCCGGTTGCCATGGCAACGGGGATGCTGCTTGGCCAGCAGGCGAGCGATGGTGGCGTATTGCCTGAAGGCGAAAACGTGCCGAAAAACCCTGGCGACCGGAAGCGTGCACGCACAGGCGTTGTATCCACGAGCGTCATGCGTGCCAAAACGCTCTCCGGATTCCGTTCCAAAAACTGGAGCCGCGCAGCCAACCCCTTAGTTTATATATCCCAAAGTAAAGTAGGATTCCAGCAAGCCCTGCCTCATTTTCCTAAGACTGGCACACACAATCCTGATTTATCGCAAGTGATACTTAAATAAAATAAGCAGTTTAAATGTGAGTGAGCAGGATCAGAAGAGATCTAGTGCAAAACCTTCTTTCGTCAGATTACAATGTTCTTAGTGTAATGCTACTTCAAAAGTCCAAGGCAAAAACCAGAAATCTGCTCGCAGAATCGCACGTCGAGAGCGCAGGCCTGGCCGAGGTGCGGCGCGCCCGAAGGTGGGTTGGAGACCCCGGGGGTGGGGGTGAGCGGATTGACGGACGCAGCGTCATTATGCACCGTTCCGTCAACGATTGTTCATGTATTAGCGCGGGCGAGGATTAGACGGTTTCGGGTTTATGCAACCCCCGCCCCGCGACTTAAGACGCTAGGAAAAGTTTGCTTTTTTTTTAGGTTGGCGCAAATGAGGTGCATCCTCAAATCAGGATGGATGATGAGGGATTTTCAACTGTCAATAAACGAGAGAGAAAAAAATGCATAATAACGGCTGAGTCTGGAGATAATGCGACTTTGCGCGCATGCAGAGCAGGAGGTTGGGACGCAACCCTTAGCCCACCTCATGTTACGCCACAATGGTTTATTAATATCGAATTATTTTTCGCGAAATAAAAAGGGTGCGTCGCTGGCGTCCGATGAAAATCGCATTCGCGATTTCAGCGAGCGCTGAACGAAGTAATCAGAGTAACAATGACGTCACAAATGCGGTTTGGTAACCCCTTGAGTACGATTCTTAACACCCCTATAATTAAAAACGTTATGCAAGCTAGCTCCCTTGAGCCTCAGCAGCATTTTATGTTCTTGAAAACAGATGATAAATTCGCATAAACGAGCGTTAAGTATGTTCTGCGTGAAATTCAAATTCATATTTTTTTAATCATATCACATTTAGAAAGGGGCTAAATAAAAACCTATAGATTCTAAAGATATGCTTGCTATGGATTTTCGAGTGTTAAGCATCACCAGCATAGAGGCACATACCAAAAATTTAAAAAAAATGAAATTTCAAGTTATTTTTGGGTTTCGTAAATTCCCATCTGGCATAAATTATTGGTCTGAGACTATTAATGACTATCTCGAATGCAGCATTTATAATCGTTCACGCTGAAGTTCTCTCAGCATGTGAAAACAGGATGATTACATGTTGTAACCCTCTTAGAGCGATTCTACATTTCTAGATTTCTGAACACTAATTTGAATTTATAGCATCAAAGTTTCACAGCGACTATAGTCTGTCTAACAAAAGAGTGTACTGGGAATTCAAATAGAACAATAGAATGAAAGAGCGTGTTTTCTCTACGCTTTCTCTATGCTGAATGGCAAAAATCTATAAGCTGAATATCCGATTGGTTTAGGCTCAGTATACCCTCTTGTTGGGCAGCCTAAAATTACTAATTAAAAAAAGAAACATCCACGTTTTCCCATCATCAAGCAGGTGCGTGCCCTCTATTTGGTCAAGTTTTACATCACCATTCTTTGAAAATAGTTTTAATTCAAGAGTACGTATGGACAAGAAAACTTTCAAGCCAGTCACTGCATACGAGTACTTGCAATACAATTACAACTAAACATATTTGGTCCAAAACGTTTCAAAGGAATGCAGCAGTTTCGACAACTTTTACTGCACTGCAATCTCAATAAACGTTTGTCTTACAATCTGAACCTGCATTTTTCAATTTAGGGTAATTAACATACTTGTACATGACATGCATGTTCGTTCTCATCCTTCCATCCCATTCAAATTGATAATAATAAAAAAAATCGGTTTGCATCCATCATCATTTCATTTCAAGTGTTTGTTTTTAAACGTGTGTGAAATAAATCTCACAAGAAAAACACTAGTTTCTCACAAACATCGCATCCTTCCCGAAAACACCAACATTGTTTTGGAAAAAAGCAAGTGTGAGGGGATACAAAAATATTTATTTTCAAAATAAAGTAAAAATCCTAATTTGAACATACAGTAGTATGGATACCCAAGTTGTTTTTCCCCATATTTCGAGAACGTTTCTCTTCTGATCCATTTTATAAAATTATCAAAAAGGAATCTGCCATGTTTTAGAGAACATGCGTCGTAACACAGTTGTATAAGAAATCAGAAACATACAAAGCAATGCTTTGTAACTATAGCTACTAAGCATAAAGCCTGACAACCGAATTCAAACGAAATACTAAATATTTCCCGAGAAGATAAATACATGGTTCTTTATGCATTACACTTCAATCGATTATCGAAGGGAAAAGTCCAATTAATGAATTGGACAACCAGCTCAAATTATGAAAATGCACGATTTGGAAAAGAATGCGGTGCTTATTCGTACACAAATGCAAATCCGGGTAATCAAAACAAAATTATGCATGCTGCCTAAGAGCAAAACAAAAGCACTTGCCAAAATGAAACTTCAAAAATGCATCATTATCGAACAAGTGAAGCAAAATCCTACATTCTGAAACCCAAGTACTGAATTTCCAGCTTATTAAGACCGTCATTAATATAACTATCTAATTCACTATATCCTAACTAGATGAGATTGATGTTGTAGAGACCGAACAAATCAATCGAAAATATTTCAAGTAGCAACGTTCTTCTGCCAAAAAAATCACTAAGGACATAAAACAGACTATCGAAATTTATCATCGGAAGACAAGTGGGTTATAATTATTTCAATAAGCTGCATGCTTGGGAAGACGTTCAAGATTCATACTAAACTGCCCATCGAGTACCTAACCTAACCAGTGCAATGACCACAACGTTTAAAGTCTAAATCCTAACCATCGAGTGAATGCAATGTTTAACAAGATAAGGTGGCTCTAATCAAACGGCATGTACAGCCTATCCGTGGCATCCTCGAGGGGAGGGTGCAATCGACTAGGGTGGGAACCCCCAAGGCGGTCCCTCACTCTGCCCACCATGAAACTGCACTTTGCAACCCGATGGATGGGTGATGATGATGGAGGCAAAAGAGAAACTAGATGAAAAGGATAAGTTGCTTTCGATGTTCAATGAGTGAAATTGCAATTTAGCAGCGAAAAATTGCAAAAGCTGATGCCAAATAAATAGAAAGGCTGCAGCTTTTATTTTCTCTATCTAGGCAGTGTGGGAGAGAGCGAGCGAAAGGGCTTTTCAAAAGGAAGGAAGGAAATACGAGGAAAGTGTAATCGGCTTAGGCTTAGGCCTCCAGTTTGTCTCTGATGGAGGCTCTCCTTGCACGCCAGCAACTTTGTGGCTCTTCTCTCGCTGCATTATATAGACCTATAGATACATTCACCCGCGTGTTATTCGACTCTACAATGATAATATATTATCTAAGAGGACAGACATGCATAACGCCAAGAGCAGGCAACTAGCACATGGCCGCACGAGGCAAATTGCAGTGAGCGTTGCTTTTCGAGGGGATGTGGAATTAAGGAAGATAGCATCCGCCATATTGAAAGTCAGGAGAAATAAAAAAGAAAATGAAAAGCGCTTCCCTGACGGCCCGGCAGGCCCAGTACAAAACGACGCTTGTGCAAGTGAAGTAATTTGCATCGTTTCGATCCCGAAGGCTTCTTTTTCAAAACCAATTTCAGCGTCCAGAGATTCGCTAATTCCACAGTCCGTGCTAAAAACATCGGCGACAGAAACCGGCACAGCATGTTGACATTTCTGGACAGGTCAGCTCAAAGATTTAGGGCAATACGAAAAATTATAAACGTGCGGAAATCCTTTTTAGACCAATCAGATTCGTTAATTTTGATCTCGTGCCAATACTTAGAAAACTGGCCAACTCAATGAAACACGATCATTTGATCATAGCAGTGCAACTGATTAATTTCAACTAGCAAATATTGAAATTTTGTTTTAGCGCTGTTTTAGACACCAAGTTTAACATCTGCAATTAAACGTTCGTAAAATCCTATTATATAAGAAAAACTTTAGAAACGAAAAATTCTGAAATTCCTTTCCGCAAATAACTAATAAGAACAAATTACATGTCAATGGGCTAGTGGCAATACCACGCGCACTGTATTAAACAAAAGTGCATATTTTAATAGGAAAAACACCCCGCAATGGCTATTTCGGGTGCAGCTAACATTTTGACTCATCTTTTTCTAAATCGAACTGTGCCTGAATAAAGACATCAAGATTAAAAATAAACTTTTTAGTAATGCTATATGACTGTATGTAAATTCTAAAACATTTTTACAGCAAGTGATTTCGAAAACCTCGATATAACGATTAATATTAGCATGCAGTAGTACACCCTCAATAAGATGGTATAATTTAAAAGTTTTCGTCAAAACGATGATACAGAGTCGAAGTTGAGATCCAGAACATCACCGATAAATAGAAATTATGAGAATGTCATTAATATTTTCCCTCATTAATCCAGTCATGCTTTGGCGTTTACAAATTCTCTGTTTTCCTTTCGAAAGGCGGGGAATTTCGGCTATTTTCATCTTCTTAATTAAACGCCCAAAAATGATTGGGCCACATCTGAAAGGCGTCTCAGATTCCACGAGGCACCCTGCATATCGTCAACTTAAGTTCGTGCTTTCATTAAGTTTTAATTAGGTTCCCCCACAATATTTTTAGCCGTCCTGAAAGCAGGCCAAATAATAGCAAGAGATTTAGCAAATGAACTAAAGCCGCTTACGAGGACTCGTAAAGAATTCCGCGCGGCACGCATGCGCTTCCGCCGCACGCATGCCTCGCCTCATCTCCTCCCCTCCCCCTCCATGTGAACGCACGCATAACCCACCGAAACAAATTACCTCGTTCGTGTAAAGACTCCCAAAGGAGCTCTGGTCCATCAGCCAGAAGGAGGAGCCATCGCTTGGTCCCTCCCCGAGCATTAAGGGGGAGAAAGTCCACCTGACCATAATTACACACCCAGTGAACAATTTAGAAATTAATTAAAATTACTCGCACGGTAGTTTGGGTAAATGCATTCTGCACGCAGAAACAGATTGGGTCTATAGGTAAAGAAAAAATACGTCACTTTCATTGCATCATCGCATACAAAGTTTCATTTCATTTCGCAGTAACCAGTCAATGAACACTGAAAATAATGGGACCAATTCACAAAAAGACGCTAACAGTATGGGTCTCGAGTAATTTAGCGTGAGACAAACCGCACTAAGAAAAGTCCATTTGGCAATAAAACTAATTTCCAAGTTCACAATACTATCACTGGTAAATAAATGTTTTTTTGTGTTGACTTGGTCATCCACTAAAACACTATATTTTATATTTTTAAATTCTTTATGGAGGTAAAGGGTTATTTTTAATTTATAAACCGGATTTTGTCTGGTGTATTAAAATAAATTAACATAAGGGACAAGAAGACTTCAGGCCATATTTTAGGAGATTCCATTTTGAAATTTTCATTTTTGTCCATTAAATAAACGTTAGATTTACAAATTTAAAACGTATAGTGTGGTAGCGGAAGATGATGGAAAAACATGCCAACTGCATATTTAGTTTGCTGTAATAATGCATAATGGTAACTGAACCAAAAATATCCTCATGAAATTCAATTCGATATACAAGCACTATCACTATCTAATAGTGATCTAATAAATCCAGAAATTATATCCAGTCGAGATATTTGGAGGAAAATAGTAGCTTCACATTAACATACTCTATATTCAAATGCTATCAATGACCACCCAAAGCCCCTTGAAAGAGGGCAATCACTGCAAGCACAATTGCCATGCCAAATTGCCGCCAATTTAAAAAAATACCAAAATAAACGAATGTCGTAAATGAATGCCTATTTGAAAACTGGGCTCACTCTACCTAGCTTTTAGCTATCGAAGGAAAACTGCTGCTGTTCCGCTTCAATATGCAGATAGAGTAAGTAAGCCACAAAAGCGTTTTTTTTGCCGCTTGGAGGCGAACGGAAACGTAAAAGGGGCTTAATATTTTCCGTCAGCAGGCTGTTTTTCCTGGCAAATGGATGAGCAAATAAAGTTAACAATGGAATATTAGATCCCCATTTACCTAAAACAAAAGTTACCGGCAAAAATTACGGCTTAGAAGGCAGAGAGCCGCGCGCCATGCATTAGCATTTTCACCCCAAAGTGTGATATTATTTGTTTGAAAATGCACGCTAAATACAATATTTTCTTATTCCGATCCCATTGTCAATAACGGCTAGGCCACGCATGCGCTCAAGGTTTAACGAACGGGCCTCTGCGAAACAATGCTGCACTGCAGCCATAAACGCAGTGCATTATATTATACTACCATTTAACTTCATATATGTCGTGAACTAAACTGTATATGTATCTGAACTGTTAACTTTACAAATTTACTGCTTCTGCATACGGCCACATGCGATCACTATTCCCTGTACTGTGAATATCAACATGTATACTGACGGTAATACTGACCGTGTAAGGGAAATGCTGATTGTATGGCACCTTAATTGAATAAGTTATTTAATGCGTTAAAATCGAATATATATCACACACTTGTGTTAATATTTAATAAATATATCTCAACATTTTCTTTCTAATCCTAGGAATTTTATTCCATGCATTTAAAAACAATCTGAGAAGAGGTCCGTGGCACAAAAAACTTGAGAAATCTGATGTAGTCCCTTTAAGACCTGATTCCTATTGTTCCTTTGCAGATATCATTACGAGTAATTTGAAATGCATTGCACAGAATTTCCTGGCTTACTTATCAATATAAGGCTGTGATCTTTCACAAATTTCGTAAAATTTCCAACGAAATTAAAAACAATGATAAGGAAGGCATTCAATTAACTAAAAATTCTTGCAGTTTTGAAGTTTTGACATTTTGAGTCACGAGCTTCACATCTGCCATGTATGAGAATGAAGAGGATGTGGGGGAGGATTCGGCTTCTCCCTCGAAAAAACATGCTTGAATTTCGAAAGGGCCGAATAAAAAGTTGACGTTTTTTTTTCCCACAGCAGGGTGCGCGCTGCCTCGACACGCCGTTGCAGTCGGCAAAAACGGACGCCACATTTCCATGTGTCGTGGATTAGCCTTTGTTTCGGCATTGGCTCAGCCAAACAGAGGCGAGGGGCTTAAGCCATCGGGGGCGCTGCAATCGGAAGCCTAATTGTTTACTTCCTCAAATATAAGTTTCCAAAATAAAAACAATAATAAAAAATCAAAGAGCTCCGTGTGGCTGGGGGAGGGGGGGATAAACTCCAGCGCGGCATTTCTGACAACTCGCCTTTTCTACCGCTTTGTTCTTGGCGCTGTCAAAAACTTCGTAAGCCGAGCCCTGATTAGGCGAATTAAAAAAGCGCCGCCTGGCGTTCGGCGTTGATTTATCCGAGTGATGGCAGCGGAGAGGGAAAAAGCAGCCGCGAAATTGAGACGATATCCCAACAGAAGTTGACATCTTTTTGACACAACAGATTTCGAGAAGCGCTACGGGATGCGCTTACTGTCTGGAAAAACAAACCAGAAATCCTTCGAAAGAAACAATATTGTTGGCCATTGCGCCCTAATATTGCAAAACCGGAAGCGGGAACTTCCGGCTTGCAACAAAAAGTGCACTTGTGGAAGAACGCATCGAACGTTGTAGCAATCATAATTTCGTATCATGAAAGCTATTTGAGATTTTTCTGATTTGAGATAATTCAGCAATTATAAATTGATGAATTTATTTTTCCCGTGTAGAATTGGTCGTCCACTAGGGTCTGAGCTATATTTAATAATTTAAAAACATACCGTACATTTATAGGAAATTTCATAATTTTGAGAAAAAAATGTTACGTGACCATTGAAAATGTGCTTTTCATCGCGATGATACCTCCGAAAAGGATTGCATGACATTTGTTTACAAACTAATTTATTTTCTTACAAATAAACCAAATATTCAGAAACTTTAACAATTCAGAACCTAGCGGAAGACCAATTCTACACAGGAAAAAATAAATTTAGCAATTATAGCAAGGATTTCAAGCAAAAACGTAATTTAGAGAAAAATTAATTCTTTGCATGATGGGCATCCTGGAAATGCTGGGTTTGCTTTCAGGAAGCGTGTGACACTACGAGAGGAATGGCCGCTTTTCAGAACTCCACGCTGGAAACCAATCCACGTCAGGAAACCTTATATAAAACGCACGAAAAACCTTTTCCTTCCCTTCCGGCACACTTCCGTCACGTGCAATGATTGCAGGTGAACTTAGGCAGATTCACAAACAGGATTACGACCAATGGCTTCTGGCACGGACACCATAAAGTGAAACACACTGATTCATCAGTCACAAACAGTTTTTTTTACTCAGGCCCCTCCAAAGGCTAGGGGTCAGCAGCGTAAGCCTATTAACTGTTTACCTCGGAACGTGCACGGATGTGACGGTAACCAAGGTGCTGCCCTTTCTGCCGTTTGGGATGGACGACCAAGTGCATTAGGATTTGGCAAATGCGCAGAGGCAGCAGCAGGCTAATCGCTCGCCCCGCAGGATTTCATGGCGGATCCGGGCCTGTCGCGTGCGCCCCATCACGCGTGATCCGATGGGAGCTACGTCATTATGACGAGGGGTGGGGGACTGATGGATCGAGTGGTCCGCGTTGCCGATCTACGAAATCTCGAAGGGGGCAACGAGGACGGGCAAAGCGATGGACATGCACCGACTCTCGACATGTCATTGTCTAAGCCGATTACCGGAGGCCTCTAATGGCAGAAGACTGCTTCTGTTTCCAGCAGATAGAAACGACCATCACTCACGCCACTTCCACCGGGCTTAGGCACGGGTAGGCCGCCTTTCAAGTTGCGTCATAAACGCGGGGACCTAACCACCCGTCCAATTTGGGAGCTGAAATAATGAGCCGCTCTGGAAGCGCTTTCGGCGTCTTACCTTCGACGTCCAGGATCGTCCGCAGCTCGCGGTTCAGCAGCTTGAACCTCATCTCCAAGTCCTCTTCTTTCTCCCTGCGAAAATATACAAAACGAGCGTCAGGCGTGCATCTAGGAACATGTAAATGTCACCGAACGATCATCCGCAATAGCGAAAACTCAGAAAAATAAAGGCCCTCATTTTCGTGAAGGGCAACCCTATAGTCAAATTTACCACACACAAACACAGCAGATCGTGCAGCAATCAGCTGAAACGGAACGTGAAATAAAGAGACGTCCTGAATAATTTCCAGATTTTCCTTAAAAATCGCTTTTGATTCACAGAACTCTACAAATATTAAATACGGACCATATATGGGCATACATGGCTTATTCCATATTTCAAATTGGCCACAAATGGATCTGTATTTAGCCACTGGTTACACTGCTTATAATGTACATGTAATTCCGTCAACACTACTTTCATATTTGCTGTTATACGACTTCTTAATGGGAGGGAGAGCGGAGGCTCTCAATATATCTAAATCTTAAAATTAGCCTAAGAAACGGGCTCTACTGGAAATGTTTGTTCATATCACTATTGCTGGTTAGGTGGTGTGTTGGGACATGACACCAACATATAGGAATGTGGGGGGCTCCTACATATAATGGAACTACATGCTACACCCACAATAATGAATTATATTACAAAACAATTATAAATTCCAAATTTCACAACGAAATGCATTTAAGTTTTACTTATTTCAAACAACAGATTGACCATCATTCCGTGGCAACCTACAGATCATTACAGCATTGTGGAATATCTTCCAATTTTCCACCAACAAAACCAATATTCATTACATAACAAAACAACTTCCAACACTTTTGGAATCAGCGTGACAGACTAGGGTTTCTTCGTTTAAAATCTCAGCATTAAAATTCTGATTTGGGTCGAAAGAACCAGAGGTTTTCAGAAAGATGCACTGCAACTTTTCACTCGGGTGATGAAACCTAATTGTTTACGTTTCCGCCCTGCCTCCACCAGCAGCAAATAATGGGGAGCACGGAGCTGATCTCCGCCAGAGGGAACATTGCTGGCGAACGGGAAAAGACGGAATTAGCTCGGTGGCCCCTGCAGGCTGCTTAAAAGCCCATTTGGAAAATTGAATCTTCCCCATCATTTGTCCGTGAATCTCGTGGAAATAGGAGCGGGTGCCGCGTGGCGGGCCACGTGCCAGAGCGCCACTTTCCGCTTCCGACATTTCCCTTCTCACTCCAAGGCCCTGTATTTAAGCTCCAATATGACACCAGCCAACAAATATATCCGAGCCGCTCAAGTGTTTGTCAAACAAGGCAATTGGAAACTCCAATATCTGAGAGCGCCGTTGCGCCAAAACTCGTTCTTCAAGCGGTGCCTCGGAGTGGCACTGCTTTTAGTGGCCAACCGCAATATAACGCACTTTTGGTCTTTCGAGTGGTACGCTCACTTTAACCACCGCCGGGTAACCCGGATGGAGTCTACGGGTTACTAGATCCGGGTACACGTGTCCGCACGAGGCGAAAACAATGACGGACGGGTTTATCCTTCCGCAGATTAGCCGATCCACTCACAAGCCCAATTTATTTGCGATTTCGGTGGTGGATGCCGAGAATCGAGTTTCGAGAGATTAGAAGCGAAACGAAAACTTCGACTTCGTTGCATTTTTAATCAAAGCGGTTTTGGACCTGCACGTGTCTAACATCGGATATCCCAAAAACAGTATAGAGAACTTTCGTTGCGATGAATTCCGAGCTCGCAATTATTTTGCAACGAAATTTGTTCATTAAGAACCGGTTGCACCAACAAAAGTTAAGCAAAACCCAAAGCGAACCTCTAGTTCACTAAGGAAAAGCCACAGCAGGTTAACAGTTGGTTTGTTTTGGTCTAATTCCTATTCCTGTTCCAGAATTCCTAGCTGCAACAGGCTATCTTATGTTAAAAATCCCTATGCTAATTGGTAACCCCATGCTATCTAACCTACTGCATCATTTAACCTACACAATATTGCAACCGGCTCTAAATGAGGAATATAGCATGCAGTGGTTGCCTAGTTGGGTTTATTAAACCCACCGGGAAATCACCACGAAGAAGAACTGTTTTGAACAGCTGACTAAATCTGACCAACTAATTTGCGTTTTTGGCCTTTGTCGATAAGTAATGAACCCGAATCGTGGTCTATCCCGAATTCAATTTGATTATAAGACAGATTTTGTTAACATTAAGGAAAATTCATCTGATTCAGAGGGACTGATCTGTCCCAGACTAAATGCTTACAAATTATTTTATTAGGAAGAAATTTCGTTTAATGTAAAACGTTTAAAGCTTCCCTGAAAGATCAGAATTACGCAACAAAGCAGTCCAAAACTTTCGAAAACCTATATTGTTCGAGCCTGCCAAGACCAACTATTGCAATATCTATAAAGCGAAGGACGATATATTAACGTCAATCTGTAAAGCCATTTACGGTAGTATCCAACATTCTTCAAAAATTCCCTCAAAATATAGCCTGACAACCTTAACAGCTAGGTCTACGATGCCGGGTCCATAACACATGCAACGACAAAAACCACATCAGCTTCGTCCCTTTAATGTTAATTCGCGATAGAAGCGGATACGATATTCATGGCCTCAGAGATCCATCCACCACCCTGCACTCGCATCTGTATTTCCAGCCCTCTCCGTTTCTCCCTGGCTTCACTTTTCCCATGGATCCACCGCGAGTGTTAAAAGCCGTGTTTGTTTAGTGCAGGCACTCTCAGCCAGGCAGCGTGTAATGTATATCTAGCTAATGAAATTGGCAACCAAATTGACAAATGATGTAACGCTTGAGGGGAGACCGAAAAGAAGAAACAAACATGGCAGCCCTAAGGCTTCCCACGCCTGCAGCCTCCTTGCAGAAAGAAAATAGAAAACTAAAGACCCTCTCATCGTGCATACGGACATCACCGCAAGCTGCAAGCTACTGAAAATACATTTCTCGTCCATACATGCAGAAACTATTTCGCACCATGACATAGCCCGAACAGTATTTGGCAACCGAATGGCGCTGTTGGCAAGATGGCCATGGCGATGACAGCAACCCTGCTTTTGCTTCAAACAAAAGGCCGAATACCTAGCTGGTATGCTCTAAATGCGCACTAGGCGAATTACTACCTGTACATTTGAGGCGTTCGCACGTGCTGTTAAGTGTAAAACCCCGGTTAATAAAGTGTTAACGGTGACATAGCAAAATTTAAAAATGAGTTCAGCATTTTAACTACATGGATTTCTGAATCAATTAATTTGATGTAAAGGTAATTGTAGCATATGGCATCAGCAAATTAAAATTTGAAAAACTGTAATAATAAGAACTGCATAATAATCATAATAGATTCTCAATTAAAGTACTAAATAAATTCATGTACATGTAATTGTTTTAATGAAAATGATCATTCTTTTCTTTGTTTTAGGTGTAAAAATTGAATCAAGTTATTTACCAAACATGTACATGTATATATTCACCAGCTGACTACAATGACTAATTTTATCTGGTCCTTGCACTGTATATCAGAAGCTTCGCTGGAATTTTCTAGAATAGCGCAAAAATTAATTATTAATAGTAATGTGTGTATACGGTAAACAGCATTCACACAATTCGTTTACATGTACACCCAATCAGAATACATTTAGGTTAGTACAAAAACTTGATGCCCGTAAGGGCATTAAGCATCAAGTTTTTGTACTAATTTCCATTTGACATAAAAGGGAATTTTTATCGAAGCATGAACAACATCACCTGTTATTGCCACATTGCCTGAAGTACAGCCAACATTTCGTTTATCAACATACACGTAGGACACCTTTACAAAAATTTTGGAAGCTTTCCTGAAACGGACCTAAATGCATGTTTATGAATAACTATTTTTGGAGCATTAGACAATAACTTCTAGAAGAGAATAAACGTGCAATCATGTTATTAAATAGTATAAAGTATAAAGATGCACTGATCCTGGCTTATGCAGATCATTATGTACGTAACACAAGTAGGCTTGTGACCGTTCGATGTCCGCGTCATCGAGCATGCATTGCATTTTATGGGATTGCACGTATGGAATGTGAACAGATCGACATTCCATCATCCATCCTTCATTCCATCAACCGTTACTGTCAGGTCGATCCGAAATTTTACATTTTAACTAAATTAACGGCTTCACTAACAACTACATGCAGGAATTTGACTTCAAAATAGAAAATTAAAAACAAACTCCAATTTTTTTTATAATGTGTAGGAAGATTTAAAGACTTAATATACCCTTAGCTGAATAGCGTTCAGTAAAACAAAAAGCCAAAATAGGAACTGACAGATTTTCCTATTAAGCCAATTTCCTACTCACAATGCATTATTTCACTCGAATTTCTGAGTTTATCAAGCGCATGTACATACTGCATATTCGCATCTATTTCTCTAGTAAAATGGTAAATCATTTTGTCCATGGCCTAAATCTGAAACATTTTCTAATTCAGTTCTTGAAACCAGTCCATTGACACTTTAATACGAATAAGCCTATAAATTTAGCCCCACAGCAGCACGATTTCTTACGATAGACCATTTCTTATGCAAACAGAAAAAGAAGCATCCCTATATGCATGTATAGAGATACTGTACATGAATGAAAATAAAAACAACACCCTGCGAGGCGACCCTTCGGTCAAATAAAAATTGATTTCAAGCTTGGATCATGAGTCAAATGCAAGGGCTTATACATACTGTAAGCACGCCAACAGGCTCACAAAGGCAAGGGTTTTGGAGTCTTTATCAGCAAGCGTTTGAGGAATGCGACGAAATGTTGTTTTTCCTCAACTTTATCAAATCGAAAATGTTGTGGTTCCCAAATAAATGTAATTCTATTTGCGTAATTACAGCAAAAATAAATAAAATATTAAACATAAGTGTGCCTTACATCATAGAAGAACCATGCAGTACTTAAGCGTGTTTGGGAATCAAGTTGGATCAATAGCGCAAATTCCAAGCACCAGTTCTACAGCGCCATCTGTCGACATTAAGTGGAGCTATCGCTGCTAAGGTTCGTTCCCAACTTTATGCCGCGCCAAATTTAAACTTATAAGGTTCAGTCAGTGATTTCAAAGGACTGGGATGGGATACAATATTGCATGTTAAAAACAGTTTGTGGTAAGACAGAATTCACTTATCATTTACTTGAGTTCGCTAAGGAATAGTAGTAGCATTACATTGTTTGAAACTGATGTAAACTACATCCTATACCTTATTGACGCCTTCAATAAAACTACAATTGTAATTTAGGGTGTCTAGTAAGGTAACTAGATCACCTAATTTAAAAATCCAAGGATATTCCCAAGACCTATTATCTCGTTTTCCAGGACATAAGTTATTAAACAATTTTCAAGCCCAAATAATAACAGCCAAGAACTAAAACTGTCTGATCAGATTAGATGCATTGTAATTTCTTTTAAAGCACTCCAAAGTACTTTTAATAAAAATCGAGTACAGTAAAACCTCCTCTAACGGACACCTCTAAAAAGCGGACACCTCTAAATAACGGACATTTTCCCAAGTCCCA
>JAQIXS010002330.1:0-23478 GCA_034700785.1 Rossiulus vilnensis
TAAATTTATTTCCTTTAGTTTAATTAGTAATTTTGACATTTCGTTAAGTGATGTTTTTTTTTTCAAAAATACAAATTTACCATCCCCCCCCCCTCCAAATAACGGACACCTCCAAATAACGGACAAAAGGTCCGGCCCCGCGAGTGTCCGGTATTCGGAGGTTTTACTGTATTAAAAAGGCGAACGTTCTTGAGCATGTCTAAATTACGCCATCCAACATTAGTTATTTTAGTCGAAACCATGAGGTCGATAAACAGTCAAGATATTTATCAAGTTATCATGCACTAAATTACAGAGCAAATTACTTCAATTTCTATCACTAATTAGCCTAGTTTTAGTAAAATTTTAAGACGTAAAACAGATTAGTTACTATTGGGCATTTACCGGAATATAACTTATGTAAACACTGCTCATGTGCAAAACAAATGGATGCATTTGCAATTCAATTTAAGATGCATATAAATTGAGACATGCATTTAAAATGATTAAGTTGTTAAATTCATTATTAAATACTATGAAACGCATTTTAAACGCATTTTGAAATGAAAAATTGTCTCAATCTAATTGCAGTCCAGAAATGCATTTATTTTGCATAGGGGTGACGTCATTAATAAAAATTAGCAACGACATTTTTATTAATGGTTTATTAGAATCATATGAAATGTAATCACTGCACCACCACCCTGTCTGAGACACTTTCCATAAAGAAAACGTTTGGAAAACAACTTTATTTCTAGTAAAATATTAAATTATAAGGAAACAAGAAATTATTTAAAACCTATTTATACGTTTTCTGCGTTTCGATATTCTCGATATATGTTTGCAAACGACGGCAGTTATCAGTGTTCAAAATTCCCAGAATATTCTTATTCATTGCCATTTTTGGAGTCTTTAGTACAAAATAAACGTTTTGGCAATAGTGTTTGAATTGGATGAACTATTTAACAGCAACAAATACGACATTAGAAATAAAATCGCTATTAATTATGGAAAAATGTGACACGCAGTGGTTTGCTTGAATAAATCATGACGCGTCACAGGTGTTCAAAAGAGTGAAATAAACAACCGTGCAATCTAGAATTGACTCTAAATTTAAAAGAATCTTTGCATACGTTTGAAGGTTTTTTAACTATAACATTGTTAATCCAAACGTTTAACTTTTTGAGGAGTTTACTTTTTCTCAATGTATTTAACATTCAACAAATTAATTATAAAATATACCACATATCGTAAATTTTACATGTAAGATATTTTTCGACAAAATAATTACTAGCATATTGCATTCTTGTTCATACGCCAAACGTAACTGCAATATAAGCTGTTATTGCTATTCGCATAAGCGAATCTCAGTCCCATCTAAGACATTGCATTAGTCAGTATTGCTATCTATTAAAACAAAGCCTTTTATTCTTTGCTCAGTTTTTCTATGACAGTGTTGAAGCGACAGCTTGAAAAAACGTAGGTAGAGCTGTTTAATTAAATCTACAAAGCTTATATGCCGACAATAATAACGGAATGTTTGGAATAGTTTTTATATATCATTCAGGAAATTCCTATTTCATATTTCATCTAATTGCAGAACGAGGAATGTTTTCCTATAGCTCATGAGAAAAAGTGTATCAAACTTATACAAACCCTCTCTGTAATATCCAACGTTTTTTATAATTTTGAGAGCCAGGTCCTCTGAGCCAGTTTTAGAAGTAATTTATATGAAGATACGAAAATACACGTTAACGTAATATCACATATAAGCATATTCACGAAGCATGAAGATCTGACATCTTTAATATTAATATTTGAAAGAAGATGCATAGTTTGCTTGATTCAATTAAAAGTAAGATACACTCTACATTTTGTCAAACATTATTTTTAAGACGACATAAATTCAGAACATTAAGGGACTTGAAATTGAGATGCATTAAAAAAATTAAAGTGAAAAAAATTCTAACTTTCGTATATTTGGCCGAAATAGCAAGATTAAACACAGATACAATATTAATTTCAACTCCCTCAAAATTCACTCATCATTTAAGCAAAAATTAATTTAGAATTATTTGAATAACTAGATTTATATATTTCACTTAGATTTAAGATTCCTGCACAAATTTAACGCAACTAAACAAGTTATTTATTTAAATTACATTTTTTTAAAGTATTTTCACAGTTGTAAAAAATAATGTATGGTTAGAAACATTATTCCCTTTCTTTGCAATTTTTTTTTGCTAAAATTAATGCTACATTTAAAATATTACGGCCGATAGAGTATATTCGAGCTTGGATCAGCTCATATGCGAAAACCAGTTGAATGTTACAAATGTTGACTTTGCATGCAGGAGTTAATAATATAAACACTTGAAATATAATTTTGAGGGGAAAGTTTCTGGAAGCACAAAACGTGGATTTTCCTTGGATTTTACCTTACACAAATAAAACGAAAATCTGGAACGAGAAAACGTATGATTCTAAAGTATAATTCATGCCAAATTTGTAATACCACTGATTCTGAAAGCAATACAAATTGCATGAAACTCTTGTTAAAAAAACGACGGATTAACGTGATAGGGAGAAATCCGTTGCTTTAATTTACCCATTAATGTGGTATGCACCTTTTCAAAAATTGTATCAATCGCATTTTTTTGTATCCCAAAAAATGGCTGCTCAAGATCGTTGTTACAACTACTTGTAGGTATTTTTAAACCTTCAAAGTAAACGGGATATTAGCTAGCGTTGCCCTCTAGAGTCGGTCAGGTTAGTATGCTACCACGATCAAGATTATCAGCCTCATTGTCGAACATTTGTTCTTTTTCAGGTGTTCCGGCCAAGCGCAATGCCATTTATTACACCTGTTGCCCCGAACCCTACGTGGATATCACCTTCGTCATTCATATCAGGAGGCGGACGTTGTATTATGGCTTCAACCTTATCATTCCATGCGTGCTCATTTCGTCCATGACACTTCTGGGTTTCACGCTCCCTCCAGACTCTGGAGAGAAGCTAACTTTAGGTAAGCCCAAGTTTTTACTCACGTGCCACAAGAAGCCTTTCGGGGCAAAACGTGCAGTTTCAAGATTGTACTGTGGATGAGAATACGTAAATTATAATAGAATTTCGGTTTAATCAGTCAAATTGGAACGAACGTTCCTTCACCTGACTATGACGTCATATCATGGTAAAATTCTACTCGTGGTCAGAAAAATCGGGGGTTGGTTCAGCTAAGTAGCATCTTTTGTAATGGTGGTCAATAGCACGAAAACTTGACGATATGCCCTCCTGAAATTAATTCACGCAAAAGAAAACCTATACGATTTACACCCTTTCAGAATGGTCAATATTATGGAAACAAGGCTTTGACCTCACTTTGTTGCCGGCTAAAGGAAAACAACGCACGAAATGGTGGATTAATTTTCATTTTGATGTCCTTGAATGTCCATTGAAATGTTACATTAACGCTACACCTTTTAGAATAGTCAGTATTATACATAAGCATGTCTAACCGTAAGCCAAAGTATGATTTTCATTTCGGCTCATTTTCGAAACTACTTAGAAATACACCGAGATATAGATGTATAACATAAGCTGTATGTACATTTGTGTATGCACAAATTAAACAAGTTGCAAGGTTTACAAATCATTGTTTAGAACGGGACATACATGTTCAGAATTTCACGAAATGCAATAATTTTTTGCCTAAACATTATGTGCAGTTTATTTGCAAATTTGCAAGTAATTAATAAACTGCACTTTACGATGATAAAACGAACTCATACATTGTGTTACATTTATATACGTTTATTTCTTATTTTACATAACGCGGTACTAAAAAAATTAATCGAGTAGTTATATACACGTTGCTGTTCATCTACGTAAAATAATCGCGTGATTTTTCTTCTGGTATATATTCTTCCGATCACATGATGCTTGCAGTTATAAAGTATTTCATTTCGTTAACAATCGGAGTGTAAATCTAAATATTGAACATATCATTTAAAAGAAATATTACAAATGTTATCATACACATAAAGCGAAATGAAAATCATTTCATTGCTTTCCTTTGCCGTGAAACAAATTAAGCGCATAAGTTATTATTTTAGGTGGATGCAAATGAAAATGCTTTTCCCTTATAAAATAAGGGTAAAGCATTTTCATTTGCATTTGTAGTTTAATCAAACTTCAAGATGTAAATGTTTCAGTTTATTTTCATTAGTGATTAATGACAAAATAAGGTGGTAATGTTTTCGTGCTATTAATGAATTCAGTATCCTCGTATTGATGACAGTTGCATTATGTATTGACTGCCATCCTCAAAAACATCTAGACTCTAATCACTGAATCAGTCAAGGCATAAAAATCACCGAATTTCCTGCTTATGTGGTTAAATCATAAAAACGTCATGCAATTTAAAACAACCTTTGTAGATTTATCTACGTTTTCTTTATACAAAAAGTAAACGATTACTGTCATACAGTATAATAGAATATCTTTGCTGACAATAGGGTACAAAGTTTAATTGAGTGGGTTTTATAATTGGCATTTTTCTTTAATTTTTAAAACAGGCAAAAATGCATATATTACTACTGATACATGTACCTGAAAAGACATGAAAGCAATTTCCAAAAAAGTTTTATAATATTTAAATTTAATATTAATAAATCTGCATTTTTAATCATAAAAGCACTGGGATAATATAATTTACTTTGAAGAAACCATGATACGACGTCGATCATTTAAGTTCAAAAATGGTTTACTGATTATAACTTTTGCTACATTTTACAATAATTGTACAGTTAAAATTCTGGGCTAAGGAATTCGTGCTTAATGACATTAATTTTCAATTTGAATTTTACTAGAATAATCAATCTGTAGGTACCATTTCTAACCATGGTGCATATTCAGCGAAGCTAATTTGCCATTGAAACCTGCCCATGTGGACCTACTAATGTTTGTAAACAAGAGTTGAGAAACCAAACACAAGAGCAGTTGAAATCAGTACATGAAAAATCGCACTGTTACTAGAAAATAATTATTTTACTCCCTCAGACGCAACAGAAGATATGATAAAGAAATACTATATTTGAAAACATCGATTAGAGATTAGATTTGCCATATTTGCAAACAAAATATGCAATATAAACAATTATTTTGCTAATGGCCAAATGGAAAATAAAAGATGTGAACATACTAATTAATCCACTTTCTATCTTAAATAGCTTTGCAAGTATTATAGTAATATTTGGTTCAAACAATTCTATTTAATTAAATAAAGAATTAAAAATAGATGACTAGTTTTCTGGCTCTTAGACCACTTTATTTTCTAAATTCGCCATTTTTACCATTCCACTATGGTTCGCAAAGATGGCTGAAATCACTCGCTTTATTTTGACTAACGAGAAATGCAACATAACGATTGCTTCTTACAGCAATGATACGTTTTCTAAAATTAAAACTAATATAAAGGTTACGCTAATCAATGAAGACTAGGATACAGAGCTACGCCTTCCCTATCGACAAATAATTTCTAAGGAAACATTCGATTTTCATGTTTTCAATGTGTAATTTGAATGTCAAAAACATTTTCAGCAAAGAATGTTTAGTTTTAAAACAAGCCTAAACACTACTTAAACACTCCTTTTCTATGCCACAATGATATAAATTTTCGATAACCCAATTCAGCTCTTAGCGTCTTGTGAGCATTTGTTGTTGTGAAATTCAACAGTCTTGTTTGCAAACATTCTTGGTTCCAATGGCTGCTCAAGAATTTGAAGCGTTTTAAGTAATTTTAATTACGTATATAATTGCCCAAAACCGCAAGCATGAAAGGCCGGTCAGCTTGATGACTGTGGTTCTCGAATTTCGACATTGCCTGCGTCGTATAATGCATTTAAAACACTTCATCTATTCTGGCCCATTGAAGAATCCTATAATCTCTCGCATGCTGGGTGCCAACGTGTAGCTCTATGTATCAATTACCAGAACTCTGCATATGTCTAAAGCTGACGGTCTCGTCTACCTATTTCGTTTTAATAGGTGGTTTTATTCCTGGCAAGAATTACCAAACATCTTTTTTGCTCTTGAATGCACAATGCGTTTGTCATATCATATGATAGATGCAATTTAACCACCAATGCGTGCATGGAATAGCACGTTTTTGAGCAATAAATTTTGTTTACGTGTATGCAAAGCTCGAATTTTATTAAGACGTAACAACACTGTTAGAAATAGCTACCCCGGCATTGTTCCTTCTTTTTTTTCTGCAGCTCTAGACAACGGTACCAATGCGTTAAATGTCCTGACAAAAGCGTTGACCAAAAATCTATTGACCGATTGCACCAAAAAAAAATTATTTACGAATGTAACCATGTTAGCATTTTAAAATACAGCTTAGTCATAAGAATGTTTTAAAAGATGCTTAGGTATCCCGAGTGGAAAACTTGAATATGCTCACATATAGGGTTATGCCTATATGCCATACCTGACCATGTTTGAGCCATACTTATATAGCTATGAATAATACCATACATAGACATTGCCCTGTGGCAATTTATGCAGCTATGTATGCAGCTGCATAAATAACCACACGTAGAAAACCGATTCGTAATTGGCCATATATGGAAAATGTGCCACAACTTTAATAAATGGTGTATGGCACCATATGCCTTAAAATAAGTTAAGAAAAAAATCAGTTCCAAAAATAAAACCCAGTGGACATAACACTTACAGGAATATTCAAATGCATAACTTTACATGTGGGTGTAATTTAGCATCATGTTGATACGATTTTTAAAAGCAGTAATTTATAATACATAAACATGTATAGCTACATACATGTACATGCATATAAGAATATGACATTTATGATATGTATGGCCATATATGACCATTTGTGGCGAATTTTTATATAATCATAAATATAATAAAATTAAATTGGCCACAAATGAGCCTATATGGCTATAATCATGTTGGTCCATTTTTGGCCAATTTCTGGTCCAATCATATATGGAATAGGCCATTTGTAAGGTCTCAAAAAACTGATTCAATGAATTCTTTAATTTTTCGACAGGTGTCTATCAGATACCCATATGTTACAGAATGGCCAGATTTGGTGCAGTCGGTTAACGTGGTAAACATTGAATGTCTTGGCAGTGATGAGTGGAAAAAAATGCATTTCTGCTTATCAAATACATATACATGTAACACTAAATACTTCACATGCGAATGCGCTCAAGCATTGCAGTGTAGAAAGTGTTAGCATGCACTTTAAAAATAGCAGCAATGTGCCTATCAAAATGCATAATTATAACTGTGTAGCAGTTTATTGCAGTGTTCTTGCGTCAAGCTATCCTATATTGTCTGCGAGCTTCAGCATGATAAACATTTACCATAATTTTGCTTCTTACTCAACTATTTTTATGTGTTCGCCCTATAGCGGTATTGTACAAACCTAACGTATTTTTTATCAGGCAACTACTAACATTAATTTTAGCAGTGAGTCCAATTCCAAAAGCATGGAATGGCCTGAAATCTTCGTCGCACGAGCTTTCATATTAGCTAAATCTAAAATATTCCGCAAAAATCGCTGCAAAAAGAGCGGCTACCCTTCTCTATTCTCTGACTACTATTTTTCAAAAATATAGAGAGTTCCACGCTTCTCTGTCCATCGCATAAACGTTGCGTTTGTAAAATAACTTTAAACATTTATAAAGGCTCAGTTAAATAATATTTCATGGCTAAATCTGGTTTATGTCATAGGTAAGAACATTGCAGACTGACACCTATAATGTCGTCGTAAATAATAACAGAAATGTAAAACGTAAAATCAACTACAGAAATGCAAAGATATAACATTCGTAAAGAGCTACAGGCTGGGGCTCCACATGTTGTCTGTTTTTTTTTCAATTTACAAACAATTTTATAGATTAACATTAGACTATGTTAAATCATGTGCATCAAATTGTAAAAGTATAGGATATTCTAATGAACATTTATAAAATTATCCAACAGTATTGATTTACATGAACTAATTGCAATAGCCTTCTAATTAAAATAATACATAATGTATCTTATTGTTAGCAAACTTGTTTTAGAAGCACTGTAAATTTAAGGAAGAAAAACATGATAGAGAGTATTTGAACTAAACTCAATAACAATCAAACTAAGTTATAAATACTTTTAGCTCGGGAATTACTTGCTGCAACAAATTATTCTATACACATTCACTTGTGGTTTATCATAGGTGATCCATACTGTAAATTGCAACTTACAGCTAAAGAGTAAAGGAAAGGTTAAAAAGTACAAGGAAAGTTGCTAAGCAACAAGTGCAGATTATTTTAGTATAATTAAGTTAATGGTTCACGAAATCTTGTGTATGATTTCAAAGCTATAATGTAATATAATGTTTTAGATGTTAAGACATTCTTCAAGTACTGCGAATGGGGGTTTACAAAAGCTAAAAAAGCGTATTCAAAATAGAATCGATTTAATTTAAATTACGACCAATGATCAACATTAAATGCAATTGCATATGAGCAACAAAGTAACAAAAACACCAGCGTAGCTTGATAAAAAAATATTTCATAGTTGGTGTCAAGTCTGCAAGCACTCATAAAATTTAAAAACAAGCAAAGTATTCAAACGTTCAACGTCACGTAGTTAATACAACTTGCCATTTGGATTTCCGATATGTGTGAATGGTACCTTATAGTTGAGCATGTGACAGAGTTAAGTATACGTACTGTATTCTTATCCTGCTTGATATTTAGCAAACGTTGGTAAAGAAACGAAAGCCGTGGTAGTGCCCCTTAGTCTGATTGTTGAACGTTTGAAGTGTCAATCCATTCACTACCGCAAAGTCTGTTAATTAAGCTGCCTTACTAATTTACGTTATGTTTTTAATCTGCAACAGTAAACAAATGCCATTAACTTTGGCTACTGCTAACTAAATGCAACGCTAAACTTAGCAAATCGACTAAAGAATGATACTGTGCCATTCGATACGAGAAGAAACACTGCCTAATTAATGCACATTGTTATGTAATGACAATATGCAACATTGAAAGTTTATTCACATTGAAGATACGTTGCCTTATCACCATGCTCTATTTTGTTTCATTCTAAGAAACTGGCAGAGAATGCCAAACCAGTGTTATCTACGGTTATTTTAGACCAGTCAGTGACGTGCTAAATTAAGTTACATAACAACGCACTTGTTTCATGAACCTAGATTTTCAAGCAATGTGAAATAGCAAACAAAATCGAAAATTGCAAAGTGACGCAAGCAAACCTGCATTACATATCCGCCACAAGTGTTGGTCTGGCAAACAATTACAACCGTTAATATTTAAATAGTGTTTTGCAATTCTGCATCTCAACGCTTTCCTTTATTTTTAAGAGTGAAAAAAAAAACGCATAAGCACGCCTTCAATCATTCTTATTGATTTTAAAAGGCAACCCTACTCAATTTTGTTATTTCATTGGTTTGCTAGGGGTGGAATATAAATGAAACGGAAATGAAGAGAATATTTTTCTTCCGTCCCAATGGTGCATTTCTTTTGAAGGAGATAAAAGTTCAAAACACATTGTGTTTGAAGACGCATGCTACGGATTCATAACTCGGGGACTGTATTGTGAATATATTTTTTTTCTTAAGTAGACGTGAAATGTCTGTGAGCACCGAAATCAATTTCATTGGCTTACAATACTGTAATCACATTGCCGTTTCACTAAGTCTCATTTTCACTGTTTTTATTTTATCAGTTAATTTTAACGTTTCCCTTAAATATTCTTTTACAAGGGTAGCTTTTAGTAGAAAGTAAATATAACAATGATACACCGTACATAGAAATTATTTACCATAGGGTCCACACTTTTCTAAATTCTTTATGTCTCTATTCAAACATAAGTAGCTAATATTAACAAAATGTCCAAAGGCTAATCATGGGAATAGTTTCATATCTTTATTTGTAATTGTTCTAAAAAAAATGTAAGACTACATGTATTTATTACTACATAATGTGTTCAGATTTGAGAATAAATGTTGTAAGTCTTAAAATATATTTTCCACAAGATGGTTTGCTAAATGTGTATTTCTTAAAATTTGATAAAGACAAGAACACAATGCTTTGTCCAAATTATAAACTTTATAGTTTAAAATTTTGACAAAACATGGACATTTTAACTTTGCCAAAACATTTAACGTAATGATATGGAAAATTTATGAGCACATAAATATAAGCTCTGAAATATATTACATGATTAACACATGCATATACTTTATATGTCAAAATATCCGAAATCGTATGTAGCAAATACGAACGTTTATATTTTGCTTCTGGTTTCAATTTTGTAATTACACTTTATGTACAAATCCAATTAAAACTATTTATTAATGCATATATGTATGCATATTTATTCAATAAAGTACAATATAAATGACTGAGATTTGTATAAATCTCCCCTGGAATGGTCAATCTCAGGTGCCCTTTGGGTTTTTTAATTTTTATTATGATTCCCTGTAAAGCAAACCTTTCGTCTGCCAGAATGCTAATAGTTTTTAAGTTAATAAAATATTTTGTACTACAGATCCTACTGGACAAGTAATTCTACACCAGAAAAAAAATTAACAATTAAAATAAATATTTCAAACAAAAATTTGTATTTTTTTGCATTTGGTGCATTCTTTTGTGAGGGACGTTCCATTGTTAAAGAGGGGAAGTATATTTAGGGGTTTTCACTATTGTGTCAATTATAGTTTTAATTAGTATTGATTATATAATGTGATAATTAATACTATCATGTTAGTTATTCCACTGCTGGTTACAAATACCTCACACTAATCAAACACTTCTCATTTAAAAAATAAAAGTCAAAAATTAAAAACTGCTTCACGTCACTTCGCTTCTAAATTCCCAAAATCCCAAACAAGAGACTGGCCTGTCTGCCTTATCAACCATCCTAAAACCACACGTCACTTGGTCCTCTGACAGGCTGCTGCGATACAAATTAGTGTGAAAGCATTTGCCAAGAATGTTTTCATTAATCAAGAACGAAAGTTAGAGGTTCGTAGTCGATCAGATATCGCCTTAGTTCTAACCATAAACAATGCCAACAAGTGCTCTACCGGTATCATAGTACCAGCGACGTATCTTCCTAATGTCCGCCTAATCACTGGGTTCTCTTCTCACCAATGGTTTGCACGGTCCTTGTGAATAAGCTTTCAGTGGTGCTAAACACCATTAAAACCGGCCCGACGGCCAGCGGGAGCGTGGACACTATCTTTTTGACCAGCCTCGAGCCCAAAACCTGTGTTGCTCTTGTTCTCTTCCAGGTGTTACAATCCTCCTGTCGCTCACCGTTTTTCTAAATCTGGTCGCAGAAACAATGCCTTCCACGTCCGATGCAGTTCCTTTGATAGGTACAGTGGTTCTTGCAGGAGCGCTGAAAGAAAGCATTTGATACTTGGAGGATTGAAAATCCGGCTAATTCTCAATCCAAAAAAAAAGCCAAAAAAAATAAAAATCTCAGATTCGTGTGCGACCCAACCCCCTTCTAAAGTTGTCAGAGTCCTCACCAAGAGTGCAGTCAGTGTGACCATGCATGTCCGTCTGCTCCGTGTGCGTCCGACTAACCATCTTTGTATATCCATTGCAGGAGTGACCATTTTGCTGTCTCTGACAGTGTTTCTGAACTTGGTAGCGGAGACATTGCCGCAGACATCGGATGCCATGCCCCTACTAGGTACCGGTATCTTCCCGACCCTTCCACCCCTGTGCAGTGCAACTCGTACCCCTCCAACCACCTTGAGTTCACCCCCAACTTCCTCCCCCTGCCTTTGTTTTTCTGTGCTCTTTTTGACCGTTTTTCGTTTTTTCTGCACCTTCCCTCGCTCCGTGCAGGGCTTACCCCCCATATGATACTTGGAGGGGCGGGGGATGGGACCCCTCCAGCAGACACTTCCGGTTCTGATTGGAACGAGGCCGAGAAGCAGTGAAGGAGTGAGAGAGACAGTTGGGACCAGGAGATGGCGCTCCTCACGGGGTTCATTCTCAAACCAAGCGTTTTTCCTTTTGTTTGCAGGTGTCACCATTCTGCTCTCCTTGACTGTGTTTCTGCTTCTGGTAGCGGAAACAATGCCCCCGACGTCTGACGCAGTTCCTTTGATAGGTCAGGTCCCCAACACGTATTTCCTCCCTTGCTTTTAGGCGTGCAGTTTTGAGAGATACTTGAAATTACACCGCCCGAACCCTCGTTTTACCCACTTTTATCCTTTTCCGTTTTCATTTGATTTTGTATTCCCTTCCCTCCATTTTTTATCCCCCAGTATATTTAAGCGTTCAGACAAAAAAGTGCAGTAGTTAGAAAAATGAAAAGAACGCAAATGAAGGCAAAAAGCGTCTTCAGGGAAGCTGGAGTTTTTCCTAAACTTTGCAAAAAAAAAATCGCACAACTTTGCTACAAATACTTTTTATAAATATATATACTGTCCACGAGTAACTGAGTTATTTTCACAATTTGAAAATACAAGTTTATTTATAAATAAGGAAACTAAGCTGGAAAAAAATGGTCATGCAACCTCTTCGGGGTTTCATTTAGAGCAAAAATCCGTTTTCGGAGGTAGCATAACGTTGTTTTTAAGTTTGCTTAACTTCTTTATAAATACGTGGAGAAGTTTAAATAGATACTCCGATCCTTGTGGATTACCAATTCTGCTCTGTATGAATTAATTTAGCATTTATAGCAAGCATTTGAAGCAAAAATGTGTTAGTTTTGCAGAGTGGACTTCTTTTAGGTCGGCATAGACCTATTCCTGCAATGGTAGATCTGAAAATAATGCGTTATAGAACTGCTGGTGTTCTAGATATCTCGTCTACAATTTTCCAAAAAGCATCAGTGATGCCAGCTGATAGCGCCACACTTGTATTTTTATTTATGTCAGATTAAAACGTAAGCACTTAAGATGCTTCAAATCTTACAGGTGTGATAGAGGCTGGCACAATATTTCAACAAATTTGAACTTCCAAACGCGATGCACTTTCGTGAGATACCTGACAAATGAAACGTTACTTATTTTTGAGTTAGATTTGGTTAACATAAAGAGCATTTCAAGCTTATTTGTAAATGTAGTTACAAAGTTAGCATCTTCTGATGTGAATAATCTTATTTTAAAATGTCAAATATTTTTTATTAAATCAATTATAAAAACAGTTCTATACTGCAAAAATCAGACTGCTGCAGCATTTTTTCTTTAATTTTGTCCTTCATGACATAAGATATCATTGCAGGAATTAGCTTTAGTTTCAAAACTGCCAAATTGTTATAATCATCAACGCCAATCGCAATGTCTGATCTCATCTTGCCCATTAAAAAAAGTTGTTGGTCTTCTCTATATCATGGTAAACGTGTAGTCTAGGCATCTGAAATATATTTGAGTAAAACCAATTTCATAATGCTTATATCTAAGACTAATGTCATAATGTCCAGTAAAATAAGCAACATTTGTAATTCCTGATCGAAATAATGTCGCCAGTGTTTAGATAATTCACATTTGTTTCATTACGTGTCTTTTTCACCGTAGAAATTCATTCGTCATAACATTTTTTTTTTAAAAAATCGCATAAGAATCATCACTGCTTGCTTCGAAATGTATGTTATGAAACACCAGAAATAACCTTACAATCGAATTAACAAGTTTGTACACATAATGTTAATAAGAAACAAACAGGAAAGTAGAATTCAAGAAATGACAAAAATGATGGAATTGCATAAAAGCGCACTCAAAATTATTTTTAGGTAAACAATTGTACAAAAGCAAAAATATCAAAAATCCATAATTCTCATAGAAATAGAATACAGTCTTTGAGAAATCTTACACGACTGACCATAAAGAGATGACCACCTTTTTTGTAGTTTTAAATATATTAATATCTATAGTCAGACGTATTCAGTTATTTTTGCACATGCATGAATTATTTGACGAAATCACGCACTTGCAAAAATAGATAGCATTTCCCCCAAAGCAAATGATATTCACGCAAGGAATTTACTTTCTTTATAAAACTACGTCGTATTTATAAAAAATCAAATCCGTTAATAACCTACAAAACAAAATATATATTAATATAAATACGTTCGTTTTGACCTCATAAATAACAATATTCTAAAATGCATTCTAAAACAGGATCTTGGATCAAACAGTACTTGGATTATAAACCTTAAATAATTATTTCTGGATAACCTATAATCATAAACTTGTTCAAGAAAAATAGCTTACAATGGGAGAAATGTATGACTGTATTTTCTTAGAAACTATACCCACGCATTTTTATTTTTTATTTTACAACCTTTTTACGCAAAACACCTACCCTGAGCTCAAGGACCTGCTAGTCATGTCTATTGAAGTAGTTTGTCTGTCACCTAGTCTACTAGCCTTTGGATTTTCAGCAAAACATGTCATTTTTTGCGTCTTGTGGACCGTGGAACCAATGTGGAATTGAAAGACTCCATTGTTCAAGACGTTTTAAGCCTAAAAGCATTTTTTTAGCTATGGAGTTGCGAAAATGAATTTTTTAATCATCCATTACAATTCATCCATTCATTTGTCTAAACATAATTACGTAAACCAAACTCGCAAATTTAAAAAAAACACGAATAGACATTTTTACAGAGACACTTTCTCAGCTCAGGAGCTTTTAACGCAAGCATAAATCAGAGAAAGAAACTTGTCAATTCTACATCGTTGACATTTAAACATCCCCTGTCATAGAAATTAAAAAGCGCAGTTTTGTTTGTAAAACGCCGTTTTGTTGGGTGTATATAAAGGCCAAAACACGCATGTCAATAACAAATACACATACCTACATTGCACAAGTGTTTTACTTATACATAATTTATGACCAATGGACAATTTTCGTCAAAGAAATTTAGATTGGTAGATAATGAAAACCAATGAAAATAATGAAAAGTATTTTTAATGTTAGCATTTCATCAAAATTTTAATAAAAATCAGTGAAATACAATCGTGTAAAACTACATATTTATATCAAGAACATCTCCAGTTCAACAAAACATCTTATATTAACATTATTAAATGAAAAGATAACTCGAGTTTATCAAGAAAACAATCATATCGATAAAATATCCTTTTTAACTTTCAAATAAACGGCGCTTGTTTATCAACCCCGTAACTTAATGACTTCATCATTTTGTTTTTGTAAAATTTCAGATAAAAACATTCCGGCTAAACATGCTAACATGATACAATAAGTAGAAATAAGCGCAGCTATATTGCGTAAATATTCTAGCAACAAGTCTCCTAAGAGAAAAATGATAATAAATTTATAATAGCGTAAAGTATCACACAATTCGTATCATGTTTTCCAAACAGACGTACCGCCACTTGTTTCACCAAACCATTAATAAATAAATATAAATAAAGATCTCCAAAACGCTGCACATTAATTGAAGCCCTGCAAAATCTACAACTTGCTGTTGTTTATAATCAAAACTACCTAAAAATATTAAATAGAAATGACAGACGGACATGAAAACAGTATTTTTTGATACCACAGAAATGTTAATTTCCATTAATTCTAAGTCAAACTATCATGCTAAAATACGTACATAAGGTCATTTCATAAATCAAGGAAAAAATAAGCTTTTTTATTTTCATTTATTTATTTTTTTGGAACGATAAGCATGCTAAAGATAAATGGGCTGTAACGTTTAAATATGAGACGGTTAAACTACTACATGTATATACTGTACAGTATAAATTAATTGTAAAAAAACATGTTTACAGGATTATTCGTTGATACAAAAAATACTGACTAATTAGGAAAATTTCACATAGTAAAATTCTTGATTTTTTAATTTACATATTTAATTTCCTTATAAACTAATTAACAGTGAGCTACGATAAATGCAAAAATAATAATTGTTGTTATTTAATAAGTACATTGGGTATGTCTAATCCTAAAATATAAAAATCAAATCCTAAAAACTACCTAAAAGAGTTTTAAAGTAAAAGTAATTGTCCGGTCACAGTAATAATAACTAATTTGCTTCATATAATTTTCATATAAACAGGATAAGACTTTTTTTAAATTGCATTTTCGGAGATGTTTTTTACTTTCATCATTGCTCTATTAAATCTTATAAAACTATATAAACGTTAATATTTTATTATTCTTAATCAATATATTGCTTGCTGAATAATCATTTGCTAATTGTTAATAACAAGCATCAATAGGATGCAGTAAGTAACACTATTTTACCAAACAAATTACCAAACGAAAACCAACATGTTGATTTTAGTTATTCATTTTAAAATAACCAGACTGTACAAAAAAATTGACAAAAATACAAATAAACCAACAAATGTCTAAATAAAAATTGATTCAATCAATACTAAAAATACGTATCGAATTATTAAATTTAAAACAATATGTAGTTCCATGTGACTTATCAACCCTGTATTTTTTTTTATACACGTGCATGCATGTATAAAATACGAGATGGTATGCATATTGAGCATCAATCGATCAAAATTATAGTAAAGGTTGCGAGTTCCATATCTAAACTATGGGTACAAATTCGTTTTTTCGGTTATTAATTATACTGTAACGTGTAAAGGCTAAAACCAAATAATTTGAATATGCTCCTGGACTATAGCAAGCATCGTTTTTTGTTAAATCTGTAGCAAAGCATATAATAAGAAAATCCAATAAATATTATCTTCATATTGAGTATTTTCTCATCTTTAGTTTGATTTATGATTTTAAAGACACACATCTTGCCAAACACAGCTTAGAAAAAACAATCATCAGTTAGTCTCATTTCGTGGACAACTTGATATAAGACCCCGAGGTACTGAGATGAATCGAACAACAAACTTTCTAAATTAGAGGCTCTTTAATAAAGGCACACATAATAAAATTAACGTTCGTTAAAAAACGTGTTTATGAATAATAGTACAAAGTATTGCAAACCTTGCATGAATAATATTGCGTAGATTAAAAGGAGACACCATCAACAACAAAAACATTAAATAACATATGCTTGCGTTAAAAGAAAAACCTGCCGCTGATCAAGGGATCTAAGATACACCAAGCGATAAATTTTGAACGAAAGCCTATAAAGAACACTAAACTCATATGTCATTCTTGGATAAACCGGCATGCGTGCACTGATAACTATGGATGTGCCAGAGGGCGAACCAAAGTCCTCTTGCCAAGAACTGGACAGGCCTATCACAGAAGAACCCGTCAGGTTGTAGGGGATTCCTGGGTTGGCCAAGCCTAGTTTAGGGCAAGAAACTGCTGCAGATTCGCATATCTGGCATCTCTTCAAGCACACTCACTCACACACCTTGGCACCATCAGAAGTTCGCCTAACACCATTCAGCCCAGCGCACGATGATAAAGACCGACTAAGTTACCTCGCAAATAATGACTCGAAATCTCGGCTAATGCTTTTCACGGCTTTGCCCGGCATCTTGACACGCTTCCGCGACTTTCTCCACAAACAGTTCACTCGGAACAAACGCTTCGCACCCTCCTTCACGCCCCGATACGCGACGCTAAACATACCGCCAAGAAAAACGCACACTCCACCCGCACAGAACTAGGTGCCAAACTTGGACACGAAAATTGCATAGCCTCCCCTCGCTCATTCCTCCAAGTATCAAATGGTTCCTTTTGTTCCGTCTTCTTTCCAAAATCAGATTTCCGTATTATTGCAATGAGATAGCCAAAAAGACACTAAAACCTGTTGCCATATCAAAGTTCTGGTCGAAAATTTGTTGGTGGGTGATGTCAATTTCTTAGTGTAGCCGTGTCATTATTGTCTTTCTAATCTCGATGTTTTGGACTCGATGCGAGTGCCGTTTGCACCAACGTCGACATGCCACTGGACATTTCTTGCTCTGCTTACATGTGCAGCTCAAACTTGCTTGTGCCTTTACATTTACAAGTTTCGCAACTCCCACATTTGCGCCCGAACAAATCCGGCTGTCAAGATAAACGAACTAAGCACATGGGCACCTATCAAAAACCTAAAAAATTTCGCTAACCGATTCTCACTAACAAATCAAGAACCAATTAAGAAACTCCTAAATGCGACGCACATGCAATAACAGCATTACTATATGTCCGTCTTCCAACGAGAGAAACGCCAACAAGCAACAGCATGCCCTAATACCACTGACATTTCCAGCACCACACCACGGACGGGCATCTAACTAACATGCTAAATCTTGTTATTTCTAGGGCGCCAAACGGATTTAAAGTCAAACACAAGCGAAACCTTCCAAATACATCTAACGGTACTTGAACCGCAACCACTAACTCACATAAACGTTTTTTTCGAATATCTTCTCTTTCAGTCTCACGCACATGTATTAACCACACCAACCTGCTGAACCCCGACCTCTTCCGCCGCTATGCAACACTGCACAACCAATCCAAATGAGCCAATCACCTCTCTACATCCGAGACAACCAATCCTCATATTTCCATAAAGTACGGATACACAATGTTTAATTCAAGTGAAACGAGATGGAAAAGTCAGTGTTCATAAATTAGGCTCGGAATTCATCATCACCTATGGCATGCCATATTCTGCATCAGATCCTAACAGGACTACAACAAACGAGATGCTGTTCTGTCCAACAGATTTCGAAGTACTGCACAAGGCCAGTTTAGTTCGAAACATGCTCAGATTAGATTTGTTTATTAAACGTGGTGAATCTGCTTCTATAACGACCAAATTTTACCTTGATTAGTTGATTAAAACAAACTCGCACCAGGAAAATAAAATACTACAATTAAAAATTCTTTAAGACATGTCTGGTGCAGATACTCGAATATTTGTAATAATGTAAGGATTGAAATGGCACTGTTGAAACTGACAGTTTCGGAACTGAGTTACTTTTTAAAGTCATCACGAAGTAAACTGGCACCATTTGAAAAATACTGTTACATACTAACAGGCGTATGATCCGAAAAATCATAACTTTGCAAGCTTATTACACAGAACATAAATAAAGCTCTCTTGAAATGGAAAAATTATACCTATTCCCTTTTCGTTAATCATCAATCTTGCTAAGTGTTATTTATGCAATGGTATTTGTGTTCTGAATATTTAACGATTACATACAGCCTGCAAGAAACGTTCTACTTGCATTCTTCTATATAACAATTTTCGCACAAAACTAGTTTCATTACCTACATTTACTGCTTACATCTAAAGGAAAAAATTAAGGACGTACTATTCCCTTTTATTTGCAGTAACCTTTGTTCCTCATAGTAGCTGTAGAGCACAGATTCCTTTCTAGAAAGAAATCAATCTTTCAGAGAAATATACCGTATACAATCTTATGCAATCTGGCAACTATTCAAAGCAATTCTTTTACTCATCAATGGGCGATAAAAACGGTAACAATTCTGCTCAATTTTTAGCCAAACAACAGAGTCGTTACCATTACATTATCAAAAATGTGTTCTAATGAGCAAAGGCAAATTAACTTTCAAACAATTTATTTTACGATTCTACTGATACTATTTTTGCAAATATGCAACATAATTGCTAATTTCATTATGGAACCCTATGGAATTTCGTGATCTACCATGGACATATTCATGGGCGAATTATAATTCAATCACATTTTCATAGATGTTTACAATGAAATGAAACCACAAGTGTTGTCCATTGAGGTGCAGTGTGGATTGAGTTTATCGAATTACCTCCAAAACATTTACCAGAAATGTTATAAAATTAAACGTTTGAGAAATGGGAAAATGCAACATTTCTTATCATTATGTTTAGGCTAGTGTCAAAATTTTGCAGTACAATACAAAATGTGTTAACTTTGCACTGATTGTTTATGCCCCGAAACTTGGCTTTTCAAAAAAAACTATCAACTTAAAAGGGAGCGCTATTATTGTCAAATCCGACCTCAAGATCCACTTTCTCGAAAATCTGCCGTCAGAACGAAACCAGAACAAAAAGAATAGCTAAGGTAACACGAGCTACAAATTCAAGAATTCAAGGACGGATATTATTTTAAGTCGGCCTTCATATCATTTCTCAAGATATTTAATTAAAAAACTATTTTTGATAATCATAGAGCTAGACCTATTTGACAAATGCATCCTAAGCAACCTGACCAACTTGCAGTTGATATCAAAAAGAGGGATTACGCTAAGCACAAGCCAGTTCACAAAACGTCGATGCCAACCCACTTCGGACAAGCAACCAATGTAGCCTAGCGAAATTACCCATGTTGCTCATGATCAAAATATATATTAATATGTTTCACTATCCACAGGACATCCCTCAGCATCATCACCCGATTTTGCCTCCAGACGAACAGCAGCTAATCAGATATAAATATTTATATATACACATGTACATGTATATATATTCGAATTTCGACATCAGCATTCATGTTACCTTCTTTGCAGCTTGACCATGCATGTACATGTACCTCTCGCTCTACCCAATGCACTGCACTTAAGCTTTTAATCTTAATTGTAAAAACTTAATAATTTTCTTTAAAAAAATACATAACTTTTCAAAGTAAACATCATCGTGCCACCCGACTGTATTTACCGAACAGTGATACATCCACTGCCACGTGTTCCACCGCAAGTACACCGAATAATGAAATAGTGAATCATACAAGATACACTATTAATCTTCTGGGTCAAGTCAGAGCAAACAAAAATAAACTATTTAAATTTAATAAATTCATTTACTCACATTCGGAACCAGATGACACAATTTACTGTAAACTTCCAAATTCCTCATCTGTTCACCTATTCATGGTTCCTCTCTGTAAAGAAAATAACCTATTACTTATTATAAACATTAACATGCAAAGTATTTATCTAAAATACCACTTAAATATCACATTGGTGTTTAGGCGGAAACATCAAGGCCTAAGAAAGCTATGCTTAAAACTATATGGAAGACTTTGACAAACATTTTAAATTTTAGGCATAAGGCATCTCCATTGAATGCATTTTAATTTGGAAAACTTGAGAAAACATTTCAAATTGCATTATCATTGAACTTATTTAATAGATGACAAACCAAGCTTTTGTTTAAAAACAAGTCTACTTCGAGTGCAAAAAAGTATTTTCGAACAGCAAAATTCTGCCACTGTGTTAGGGCAAATTCAAAAAGATAATTCATTTACTTATATAATACTTGTGGGCAATAATACAAAATTACGGAGATGTGAAAAGTATTCGATTAGTTCCAACTAGTTTCATGCATTCAGATAATACATTCCCAAAACACGTTTTCCTTGGCCTGAAACATCTCGTTAAACACACGCATTAAACTTCATTTCGATATAAAACGACACTAAATCAAAAAAATCATGTCAGCAAGAGCAATCTTGCACCCAACTAATGAACACATATCGCTGGAACGAGTAAATACTTCGGCACGGATAACCGAACATGAAAATCACTAGCGAACAGATAAACGGGTGTAAACTCAAAATACCTATAAAATCTATATATTCAATTATTCTCACGTCATCCATCTGCGCCCGGGACCTCGTACATGTACATGCAACCGCTAAATCAGGCGAAAACGTTCGTTGTTCGTGAAACTGTGCGTGTGTTTGTGTTTCTCAAGTAACTCCGTTTTCATTTTTCGTGCATATTAAGAGTAGGCAGACTGTTTTGCGTTGGAAGTTGGTCTGGGCGCGAGCGGGACTCACCTCACTTCCGGTCAGGCAGCTATGAGGCACCGCTCGCGTCCATGCTGCCAGCAGAAATTTAATTGATCCCGCCAATGAAGTTGCAGCATTGCCAGAATGGCAACTTGCGAACACGTTGCATATGACTGATGGTGGAAAACGTTCTCCGGAAGTTGCGATTCTGGCAACGTAGCAACAAGTTTCTATTGATAGTCAAATACAAAGCGGAAACTGATATTGCAATAATGGGTTGCATTTCAATTGCACGCGCTTATGTTCTGGAAAACAATCATTTGAACGTTTCTCTTTGACTTTAGGCACCTACTTTGCCTGTATCATGATAATGGTGGCATTTTCCGTGGTGCTTACAGTGGTGGTCCTCAACTACCATCATCGAAATCTCGATACGCACGAGATGCCTCCTTATGTAAGTTGAATTTTCTGTACTTATTTAGATACAAGCTGCTGTAGCACAAAGTCTGATTATAAGCTTTGTTTTGTGAAGGATTAGATGATATGCTTTTATATTCTCTAGAACTATACCACATAATAAGCCTCAGATAATAACTTTGATCAACGAACGCCTTTTGGTTGAACATGTAGATTTGTATGACGTACATGTATATTACAAACTAGTAGATGCTCAAAGTACATACAATTACTGAAATCGTACCAATAATGTTTGGAGTTCTACAATTAATGAAAATCCTTAATAGAGATTTTCAAAGCATTTCAAGTTTTTACAATTGTACCATTTCTATGCCGACAAGAAGGCTTCTTAGCTTGACTGAACATTTTTGAATGCTTATGACAAATGTAACATAACTTTCGTTGCAAGAAAATAAACATTAGACAAATTCTTAAAATGTCTTAAGAACATGTTTAAGTAAATATCAAATATATTGCAATGTTAAACATCTAAGTATTTTTAGAATTCTAAAATCACTCATATTTTTAAACATTGTACTACAGTGTACGAAAGATGCATACACATCAGATCACTAGTACTTTATGTTTAAAGAGCTTAAACATCTATTCGGTGTTTTTTAATAAATTAAAAGGGATGTTAAACAGGCAAACTATAACCTAAAATGTAAAATGCACTTGTATATTTTTCGTTTGCAAAAGTTAATGAGTCATTTGACGTATTTCAAGCATAATTAGACCAGATATTGGCTAAAAATGGACTTATATGAGTATATACAAGTCCATATATCGTCATATACATGCATTGACATCATATAATATGAGTTGATATGAAATGATGTTGACATAAATGGTCTTAAGAAACTACAGTATATAAGAATGTAAAAACATACATAGATATACAGTGGATATAAACCTATATGGATTTGTAGACATACTAAAAGTACACAAATTCCCTATATATTCATAAATATTTATATAAGTCTAAATTCATAGGTAAATGTGTATATGTTTTAACATTTTTACATCAAGTTACATAAGACCATTTATATTATAATTTTTTCTGATATGGTCATAGTTCTGTGATGTCATAAATAACATCAAGTACGGCCAAACTTTACCTTGGTTAATCCCTTGTGATATACACTTAAGTGCAAAAAATTCGACTCACCATCCTGAATCAGGAAAAAAATGTTTTTCTCAGCAACAAAATGTCCGATTTGAAATCGGAAAAATGCGTTTTGTCGGCAATTTATTCCTTCACCAAGTTTAAAAAATATTTTTGCTAAATTTCTCTGGAGAATAGCCTGCAACTCCAATGCCTTATAAAACTGAAACATTTAATTGCC
>JAQIXS010002331.1:0-23472 GCA_034700785.1 Rossiulus vilnensis
GCCAAAGCCAAGATTTAAATCCAAAAGAACACATCTGGGAAGTTCTTGGGCGTGCAGTGGGCCAAAAAAACACTCCTCGAAGGGTGACCTGCTTCAAAGTCTTTAGACTGAATGGGAGAAGATTCCAACCGAAATATCAAAAACTGGTAGAGTCAATGCCTCGCAGGTGTGCTGCTGTGATTAAAGCCAAAGGATGGGCCACTTATAATTAAAATTGCTGATTGTCCAAAAGCTTTTGCCATGCCGTTTTTATTTAATTGGATTAATTTGCAAATTTCTTCACTTGACCAAACTCCAAATTGTAAAGCAAGATTGCATATATAATTAGGAATGTTTCACTCACTTGGTCTGAGGCTACAGCATTTCCTTTACTAAAGTTATAAGGAATAATTGGATCGTACTAAAACTTTTGTCAGCCACTGTAAATAGTTTTTTTGCACTTTCCATCAAATCAAGAAATAGTTATTGACAAACAACAAGTTGGTGTTTCACACTTGCAATACGTTCTAAGGGAGGCAAAGAGGCAATTTATCGTATTTTGGGTGAAAAGGGTGTCTGGCGCTTGAACCTTTTGGTTTGGCAACCTACATTTGGTAACGGTCAAGTTTTGCGGCGTAGCCAATGAAATTTTGAAAAAATTGTAATTTTTCATGGGGAAAAGTATACGGAATTTTTCGAAACGGTTGAAAGTGACCAAAAACTTTAACCGGTCTCTGGAATTGACAGTTAAGGATGTAAGCGTGCTAATTACAGATAAGAATTCTTTAGCATGCTTACAAAACAACGTTCGTTTTTTCGATTATCGGAAATGTATTTTTGTCTGAGGAATTAATTACCTGATGCGATCATCTACTCTTCTCAAAGCAAGCAATTAATCCTTTCTTTATCGATATAAGTCTAATCTCAATCAATATCGTGCTCTTTCGTAGTTCTAGGAAAAAAGGGTAAATTAAATTACCTGTTTTTCTACATTTAGACATAGTCTTCGATTAGCTTCTTCTAATGCGTTCTGTAGAATTTCAATCACAAATTGGTGGGCAACGTTGCGGAGTTCAGGATCATTCTGAAAACGAAAAAAAAACACGTTATACCTAATCATGAAATTAGCTTAACATAGGTACTTCAGTCAGTGACACCATGCCCCCTGTCGATATGGATAGATAATACAATACTACAGTTACCAAAACGTTTACCAATTTTCATCAGCAGTACAGACAATCGAAAACGTGCATATATACATGTACATTATTGTATTATCTATCGACATCGACAGGGGGGCATGGTGTCACTTACTGAAGTAATTATAATACAATTATTTACTTCAATTAATTAATAGAACGCCGTAGGCAAATTAAAAAAAAATTCATCACAAATTATGGATTTTGACAAACATTTCTGCACAAAATTGCCTTAGAAGTATTAATAATTGATAGAGCACCGCAGGCAAAAAAAATGAAAGAAAAGATCACAAGTCGTGGATTTTGGAATAAATGTCTAACAAGATTTGCTTATAAATGTTGGTAATTGAATGAAAGCCTTTCAAAAATAATCTCAAACTATGGATTTTGCTTTATAATTCGCCAAAGAAAAGTAAAAAAAAATATAAATGAATAGGGCCGTAGGGAAAGTTTTCTAAAATTGTGATCCTCAATCCAGCATTTTCGCATAACTTCCCATACAAGACTGCACGGAGATAATAACTAATGACATCACAAGTGTAACCAAGTTTGTGAAATGAGATGGGCTACTTTCAAATCTAGGATTTGAACAAAATGCTCTGTACAGTGAATGATACACCTCCTGGATCAAAACCATGATCCAGAGTTAGGAAATCCCCTGATCTGCCGACAAATTTTCGAAATGCCCTGACTTTCCCAGCAAGTTAAAAAATTCCCTGACTTTCCAAGTTTCTGTGGGAACCCTGTACATAAATGTGCTGCATATGGAACTCGCAACATGCCGTCCTTTGAGGGAAAATGAAGGGGGGTAGCGAAATCCACGCAACTAGGGGGCTTAACTCCCATATCGTTCCGTTCTCGACTAAAACGCCACGTTTAGCAAAACGGTCCTAATCGCAGTTTCGCCCCCCGCGTTTCTCGGAACGGCACTTGCCGAATTAGGCCGGGCCAATCAGCGCCCAGCCCCGGCTCGCCTAGAAGCCCGTTAGCGCCTAAATTGACCACAGGTTACGTCCTGGGAGCCATTGTGGATAATGGGAGTGCGAACAGCGCACCCGCGATGAGTTGTGGCTGGCGCGAGCGTTTCATTCGCTATTAGAAACGAGTTAATTTCTCGTTGCCCCAAACATTCCCTATAAAATTAACTTTCTAAATGAGGAACCGGCGGCGAATGGGGCCATAAAGCGGATTTGTTGCCTAGATTTTCTTGGGCGAGAGAGCGAGATGGCCTCCTCAGCTCTCCTCTCCTTCCCTGCCATTCGCATTCAGAAACCGGGGGGGCTTACCGGAAACCCACGTTTCGGCTCTTGGAACGACGATTGCCGCCATTAACGCACTCCATGAAATAGTCAAACGGATTAACCGGTTCCGTAGAAATCGAGGACAATTATTGCGCGCAACACGGCCTCATATGGCTAATTTCAACGCCTGACAGTTGGGCATGTGCAAAGCTGGTTGTCCATCCGAGAGTTTAGGGCGACTCGCGAGAGTATTGAGAGTGCTATCAGTCAATCTCGTGATCTGGTAAAAAGATCACTTAGATCAGACATGCGATTCTCTACTGATGTCACTGTTTCCACATTGCCATTTACACTAATCCGCTGCCCCAAAAAGAAACTGATTTTTTTAGTTGAGCTAATAGCATATTTGCATTTACTGTGATTATTACCACCTTTTAACAGTGTTAAAATGCAGTTATTCACTCTCTAAACAACGAAATAAACCTACATGTATATAAACATATATAGAGAACAAATCGCTTCACCTGCCATTGTATCAAAGGTAACTAAATGTAGATATTGTGTTTGTCTTTGGGACAGCCGTAATGTATGGATGCATACTCACGTGAACACGGATTTGTAATATGTTTCCGGAGTGATATCAATATATACATAGTAGTTACTGTCACTCTAAGATCGGAAACGGACATGGAGAGTAAGGAACTTATGAGCTGCGATAAATTAAAATAACAATAACTACCTCAAAGAACCACTGCCCTTCTTGTTGGTCATGAATTAGTTTGTTCAAAACTAGAATTACTGAGCCAAAAAAAAATCAGTAACAGCTTATAGATGCCTACCAGCATAGATGAAGCTACACCGATGACCAACAGATGGTAAATGAGTCATTGGACAGGAAAGATTAATCGCGCAAAAGGCTCTTGCATTTTATTGTCCATGTGAATTCCCAATCTATTCTCAAGTTTTCAATAGAAAAGTATTATATTTCCATGGTTTTTCAGAAGTTTAGAGCTGCGTTATTTTTAAACATTTTTTGTTGTTGTAAAAATTAGGACAGAATCAATGTTTTGTTTTGAATTTCAGAAGTTTTCGCCTGTGGCTTTCTAATAATTCATCTTCTTTAGCACATTTTTGAGGACAACTTGACTGAAATCCATAATGGTATAATTATTCAAAATATTTCGCATACGGCGTTCCCAATCCCAAATTTGTAATCTTAAATAAAAAATTCCTAGAAATGCAGAAGATGATTCCATAAGATAAAAGAAATTTGACCGTTAATTAAGCATCTGAGAGTTTTCCAGTGCCCAGATTATATTTAAATTCATTCCACATTGTTCTGCGTTCTTTTTATTTGTATTCGCATTTTTTCTTAACCAGGACAATCACATTCCACTACTTTCGTCAAGGCTTCTACTCGCAAATAGGGTTAAACTTTCGCTTTTGAATGCCATTTCTCTTGATCTTTCCAATTGTTGATACGTTTTCGTTCAAAACTATGCCGAAGCACCGTCTGACTTGAATATTTTTTTCTGCAATTTTCTTTGATGCCTCATCAATATACCTGAGAGAAAATGCATATAGCAGTGGGACGTGAAGAAATCAACCTTTATTTTTTTACGAAATTGCTTTTGCATACACGCCTAAGCGGTAATTGACGCAGGCTCAAGCTTCGTTGATATGCTGAACTTTCGTCGCTTATATCAGCAAGTATTTCATAAAGAAATAATAATACATTATCGGAGAGCGTGTCTATTGATCGGCATTTTTCGCTCTCGTGACAGCGGGACTTTATTTTATTGCACTGAACGTCGATGGCCCTAAGCATTGAAATGCACTTTTCACCTTGCAGTTTGGGAAATTAGATTTTAAAAAAGTACAATCTCCTTTTCGACGCAGAGAGGCCGAGATTCGATGAAAGATATTCTGCTGCCATCTAGTGCATCTTTTACACAAACTGAATATTCCTCGTTCTGTACAGTCAGTCATAATGTAAAACTGAAGTACTTTCCTGATTGTAAATTCTATTTACATCATTAAAAAAATTAGTTTTTGCAGCCTAAATATCATTTCTATTGAAATTATTTCATGAAGCTACGAAGGTTTTTTTATTTTGAATTCCGACTTCAATTTTAATTTTAATTTCGTTTTTAATTTACGTGAAGTATTATAACGAATTGGGAATAATTTAAGGCAGGTTTTTTATAATAGTACCTCATTTGTCATTCACATCAATTCTTTTAATCAGGCCAAAAAACAAATATCTGTAAGTGCCCAATAACGGTGTGTTTTTACCATTAAGTAATTGAATTGTTTCGCAAATCCATTTTCCGCCAATTTATCAGTTAAAAGAGCCATTTTGCTTTACCAAGATACATTATTATTTTTTGTTAGCTAACATTTTTATTCATTGACCTATTTTACAATATTTTCTGGTCTACCATGTTTATCCGAAAATATGGAACTACTTTTCATTGCATGTTCTCCAACAGCCCATCCTTTTATTGCTGCTTTTAACTTTCTTTCAATAGTCATTTCTAATGTCTAAATAAAATCCCCAACCATTAATTTGATAATTTTCCAGTCTTCAAACCATTTTCCCTCTACTGTTGCTTGGACCTTCTGGGATGCTATTGCAAAAAACGCAAAAGCTAATGAATCTCAGTGATCCCGATTTAAAATACTATAAAACAAATATCTACATGTCAACTGCTTTTAAGAGCAAGGCCGATTCATCAACTGTTCAACCCGGCTGCCAAATACAATGAAAACAAGTAAATATTTTTATATAACGATCACTGTTCATTCGTTATAATTTCAATCAAATTGATATCAGCGATCATTTTGAGACTCAATTGGATCAAACTTATTTCTCCATTCGGGCACGAACTCGTGACATTTATAAATATAATTACCAAGAGCTTCGAAACTAACTGCCAATCAGACTGTCAAGAATCAGAGTGCAATTCGCAATAGCGTCTATACCCATCTTCACGGCTTAGCATTCTGAAATCCTTTGAAATAGTGAAATTTCTCTTCACCATCATCTCAACAATGCACAGCAAACACCATTTGGCTGATAGGGACAGATTCCCCAGGTTAGATCTAGTGCCAATCTGGCGTAGCTCCGAAAAAGCCAATAGCGTTCCCCTACACGGACTTGCGTTTGGAACGATTTTATTGGAAGTAGCACGAAACAAGCTTTCACCTTAAGTTTGTCTCTCTCGTCTTCATCCGACCACTTCGTCTCCGGGTTATTATCTTCGCTCGAAGAATACACAGCTACCTCCGCCACGGAGTTTTCAACGACTTTGACAATCGACGAGGTTTGCGATTGGAGGATTTCCGAAGCCTGGGTGAGGACGTCACCCACAATCTTGACAGCTTCGTCCCGGGCATCTTCGCTTTGCTCGCGAGCAGGAGTCTGCATGGAAAACACAAGGACGGCAGATTGATTTACTGTCCATGGATGCAGTGCGGATGAAATTCACTGTGTACTTAAGGATCGTGCAAGCAGGTCAAGATGAAATCGGCGCAGAAATTTTGAAACGATCGAAATACGCTGCAGCTCAAATAGTTTGGGCGATTTCACTGCAACGCACTGGAAACGTGCATTGAAGTTCGTGCAATTTGTTCAGAACGGCCCATATGCAAACGAAATGCATTTAGAATGAGATAATATTTCATTTCAAAATGCATTTTGAATTATTTGAACTGACTGAAATGGATTTTCAAATGTATTTAGTAATGCTTTTTAAAATACATGTCTAAATTTGAATGCATTTGGACATGCGGGGGTACATTTTAAAATTAAACCTTCCCCATACGTTTCGAAAAGTAGTCTAATGTTCAGTTGGATTTTAGGCATCTTCGATACAGTTATGAATGGAGATGCAATAAAACGAGTTTAAACTGCAAATGCATTTTTATTTGATATTTGAAACATGGCTCGGACTCGGGAGTAATTAAAACCTCAATCTCGAGTACAGTAAATCAAACATTTCAGTTTTCATATTAAGTTTATGTTGTATCCCTCCTTAAAAAAAGAAACGAATTACAACTTGTTAAAATAGATTCATTTAAGACAGTATTTCAGAATAAAATTAATTCATCGAAGCCTACATATCGCCATAGGTAGGCCTAATGTGCAATTTAATGTTGAATTTAAATGTATCGCAGATTACATCTAGAGAGAATCGTAAATGTATGTTGTTTGCTTTGACAGCTTACAACATTCTTTAAACATTGAGAATTCATTATTTAAGGTAATCGTACAGTACTGCAACTTTCAATGCTTCCCAAGTTAAAGTTGGTATTATCAAGAAAATGATTAAAGCATTGAACTGCAGGCGTTTTAACGCATATGCGAAGGAAATGAATTTAGACTGCGACGATCTTGGAAGAATTTTCAAATGCATTCAGCGAAGTATTTACAAATGTAATAATTTAAAATGCAATAATATAATCAAGCCATAACAAGCATAGGTGCTTGAAATGAGTCTTCCCATATGCAAAAGAAATGCATTGGCAATACAATTTGAATTTGTTTGAGCATATTATTGACAGTGTTTTCATAAAAAGACCACTACTGAAATTTAGTATGGAAGGAACCGAACAGCCAGTTGGACTTCGCAAAGGTGATTTTTTTAAGAACAGTAAATTACATGGCGATATGTGTATGGGCTTGTATCTATATCCCATTGTTTGATAAAATTCAAAGAAATCAGTATAGCATTATTCCCGGCTATTTTGAAATATTTTGTTATATTTTTGTTTTACAAAAATTGGAGTTGGTACTCGTCAAGCACCCTCTCACAGGTGCAAATTGTCTGTTTTGCGTTAATGGTACATGTATTTTTTCTTCAACTATTGATTGCCTAATAAGCATGCGTGCAACCAGCCTACGATCCATTGTTGAAAGCGCCGTAGGATTTCGGATTGTGGCGCCAAACATTTGAAAGTTGGCAAAAATCGATAAGTCTTTGTTTTCGTTGGTGTAGTTCCATTGAAATAAAGCAGAGATATTGATCAATGAAACTACGTATTTCTTAGACCTTTTAGTTTCAAAAAGCTTGTTTGCGGTTATAGGCTTATATTATTTTGGTACCACATTCTTTAATTTAAAAAGTCACCTTATGTACTCGCTCAATTTAACATCTCAAACATCTTCAAGTTAATGAAATAATTCGAGATTTTTTCCTTTGCAATTCCAGAAATATTTGAAACAATTCTAATGAAGGGCAACAAAGAATACTCCCAATTTTATTTAAAGTACATTATCTGATAATGCAAGTAACTTCCATGACTCATTTCATGCAGAGCAATTTTAATGTACGAACAAAATTCATATGTACAATACATTTTAAACCTTTTTTTTTAATATTCTGGAATTCACCGAGGCTGTCTGAGTATACTATATAGTTGTTGAAATTACCAAAGAGACCATTAACTATATTGAAAAAATTGCTTGCCTGAGACGTTGAACTCCCTAAATTATCTTCCACTTCCGATACTTCCTCGCTAGGTGCGGTAATGGAGAGCAAAGGAACATCGGCATCGTTGGTGTTGTAAATTTCCACTAAATCAAGGACAGAATAAAAAAATTAAAATGTTTCGCAATTAGAAAAACCTGCAGAAATCATAAAAAAATTATTAGCAAATAAGATTAGCGAATGTAATATCGTAAAGCTATTGGAGTGGGCAACATTGTCCTTGAACAAATTTCAAGGTTATTGCAAATACAGCACTGCGGATTTAACAGAAAACTTTAAGCGGGAGATGTTATGCATTCTAACAGTCACTAATTAATGCAAGTTTAACTAATGGTTAAAATAGTTCCTTTGCTGGCTTTTGAATAGCCCAATAGTTATGACACGAAATCTGTTTTTAACCTTTTAATTCAACTTACTACATCTGGTTGTCGGCCAATAAAGGCCACATGGATAATTTCATTAAAAATAGGTAAAGTTTACACAGAAACTGTATTGCCATGAAAATATACAAAAAAATGAAAAACGCGATTTGCGATTGGCAGTTTTTGTCAATGCAGTCATGCAGCTTATGTTTACCTAATAAGCACAGCATGAATTGGCAAACTTGACCGATTAAACTAAAGTGCAAAACGTGTACAATGCAATTTAACAAACAACAAAGAAAATTATACCTCTAGATGTTGATATTGCAGACGTCTTTCCAAAATCTAATTCACACCTAGTTTCCATTTCAGTCAACAATGCAGGTGAGCTTCAACGACTCTGAAAACTAAATAATTAAATTAGTTAATACATGGACTAGCTAAATGCTTACGAATATTGTCAGTTTTTGTAAATTGGTACTGAGAACAGGACTCGCAATACATGGCTACAAGCTCTGCATAATAATATAGCTTATAAGTTCGCAGAAAAACATTTTATTAAATGGCCCTGTAAAGGAAACCCAAAATATAATTAAACGCACGCAATAATTTTTTATAGCTACAAAACAATTCTACAGTGTATTCCCATTGATCATATATATGTAACTATCAATTAAGAAAATCAATATAATTGTGAAATTCTAGATTCGCTACATGTACGTATAACATGGTCTTCAGCTGTAATGGATCCAGGCTTTCTCAAAATGGGGTGCGGTTCCTGCACAGGGGGTGGGGAATTCATTGCGTGACCGACCTTTGAGGTGATTAAAGGTCTTGTTTCATGTTATTTGTCTGATAAAAAGAAGGGGGATTGGAGGGCGGCACACTATATAACCTAGGCAAATTCGCCACTGGCCATTAGCGATGGACAAAGGGAAGGGACACTTGAAACACATAACCACTACACATACTTTATTAAAATTACTCCTAACATTACTACATTATTTGTTGCTGGGCTACATGTATTTTCATTAGGTACTTCATACATATGAACGCATCTAGAAGCTGATGGAACGTTATAATGGCAACAATTTACAGTAATTATTTATTATATGCTGCACATGCAAATGCAGTGTCAAATGTTGTGCTCCTGTAAATTGTTTTCTGGAGCCACCCAGATGTCAATAGTAAATATCATACTAGTGGAAACGTGACAAACAAGTTTAAATACAATGAATGCATTTCTATGCCTTTTACTACATACCGTTCCTCAGTACGGGTCTTTCATGCAGGGGATTGGCAAACCATGGAACTTGCACAGGAACCGCAAGGGGCCCCGAAACAAGTCCATGCACAAGACAAGTTTTGGGCTTAATTTTTTAAAATCCAATTGTTTTTTAAATTGAACCTCATTAACTTAATTTTAAAAAATGAATTACGGTGTATAGTAAGAGGCATAGAAATGCACTCAATGTAATTAAACTTGTTTGTCAGGTTTCCACTGGTATGATATTCACCATTGACATCATAACAAATAATTACTGTATATTGGTGCCATACAAGATTCCATATGCTTCTATAAGCATTCATATGTATGAAGTACCAAATGAAAATAACTGTAGCAAAGCAACAAATAGTTTGTAGAGTTGCAGCTAAGAGTTTAATTATGAAGAAAACATGAAGAAGAAGAAGAAGAATCAAAGCACTAAGGGGGTATGCCCCTTCTGGCTGATTTTTATGTTGCTGATTTCTGGCTGATATTTTAAAACAAATATAAAAAATATAAAAGAAGATGTTTTAAAAAATAAATACAGAAAAAAGTTAAAATATATATGAAGTAGTTATATGGAGATGCGGATGCATTATGATAAAATATGGCACTTAAATATGGAAGGGTTGGAACCCAGCCCGGTTGCCCGGGCACCTTAAGTAGGCCCTTACAGGGGTTCCAATGTATATATTTGTCATGGGTCATGAGAATGGAGAATATAAAATCTGAAGCTAACTTGAATTCGTGTAGGAAGTTCAGCTTATGTTCAGCTTAAGATATTTTGAGAAACAGTTAATTAGTGGTGATAAAGCTCTTCATGCAGTCGCAAGTAATATTACATCTAAGCATACAAGAGACATGTGATTTTTTTATGCAAGATGGTCATCCCCTTATGTTTTGCGAGAAAATTAGGTAAATCACTAAAAATAATAATGAAGAGGAGTGGGCTTAAGGGGTCTCCTTGTAAAGGACCCCAGAAGTTAAGTCTGCATGGATGGGTGTTCCCATCAAAAGCCTGAATTTCCACTGTTAGTTGGGCATAAAAGGTGGAAATGTTCGTTAGAAGGTGAGGTGCAAAACCAAGCTTTTAGTTTCATCCATAGGAGACAGTGAATTACAGAATCAAATGCTTTAGATAGGTCAGCCATAAATGTGCATAAAACTTTTTTGGGGTTAGAATTGTGTATTTTTATAAGTGAATTTAATGTAAAGATATGGTTAGAGCTATTGCCCTTATTTTTTAAGAAAGCTGTTTGCTCTTCAGGGAGGATGTTGTTTGCCATCACTCGTTCTGTAATGATGGTAAAGTAAAGTTTAGCGACAGCTGAAACCAAAGAAATTGGTCCGTAGTTAGATGTATGGGAGACATCTCCCTTTTTGTGTATCGGTAGGACTTTGATTCTCTTCCACTCGCAAGGAAATTCGTGCGAGTCCAATATATGATTGAAATTTTGTGCAAATTAGCAGAGAATATTTCTGATACGTGTTTGAGCATTTCAGGTAATAATTAATTATGTATGCATGGAGGTAACGTGCATCAGTGTCCCTTCCCTTTGTCCATCGCTACTGGCCAGTGGCGAATTTGCATAGGTGATTCAGTGCGCCACCCTCCAATCCCCCGGCTTTGTTCTGCTTTAATGTTTCTTAAATTCTTGCTAAAAAGTTAGCAACAGCTAGTTTAAATGTTAGTACTTATCTAATGAATCAGGTGATATGACCATATTTGTTACTATGAAAGCAGCATTTCATTACTGTATTTGTAAGTTAATCGCGCTCTAATGTTTAAAACAATATAAAAATCATTGTTACTATTAAAACCTAAAAAAGTATAGAAAAACTAAAAATAATTTTAAAAAAATACAAAAGATGCAGGCAAGCGGTGAGTGGTGACTTAGTAATTCCATAATTTAAATTTAATTGAATCTCACCACGCACAAGACAACCAAGACACTGTAGTGGTGTTCTTCGAAATGCATTACATCGAAATGCTTGCAAAATGAGCCTCAAAACTCGCTATGAAACAAAAAATGTACTTTAGAATAATCTGAATTCTGAAAATTATAATTATCAGAACGTAAGGCTACTGTGTGCGGGACTGGCATTTCTAAGTAACGTTATTAAAATAACGCCACTTAAGCCTTATGTTTAGCTTCAGGATAACGGACATCAGTGCTTGAAAATTTATAAAAAAATCAGACATTTATTCCACGAGATTTTAAAAAGAAACATTATCAAAATGTATCAAGCAAGAATGACATTTACCTTATAACATAGATCATATAATAATTATAACAAAGAAAATTGATGCAAATATGTTATTTTATAATTTTTTTAAAATTTAAGGCACTTTTAAAAACATCCATGAATCTGAAATCTTCATTAGATCAATTGCGTTTTGGTCTTAACTTTCGGGAGTTCTTATTTCATTAAAGAGTAACTCTTGTCAAGCTATAAATGCACATAAATATGGAAATAAATTATTAACTTATTATCAATTAATCATTAGATAATTTATTTCTTCATTACCGAAGTAATTTTATCTCATGTCATTTTTTGTTAGTAAAGGGAAAGGTTAATGTTTAAGGACTAGACCCCAGCTTCACTGGAAACACCATTCCTGGGGTTCTAGTATGCAAGAGGAATAGAAAATATAAAAGGAAGTCTCACCTTATCTGACCCACGAGTGATTTATTAACCTTTAGTCTTTTTTATTTATTTTGTGCATCCATTAGTGCAGTTACTACACGTGCTACATTACATTCAAATCTATTTAAAATTAGAAAAGCAAATTGTTGAACTGTTTCATCGATTATGAAAGAAACTTTGCCATTGAAATTTGCAATTAAATGGCGTAATCTAAGCATAATTTAAGCAAAAACGCGGTAATATATTACATTATTTTAATGCATTGGAATGCAGCACTTGTAGCAACCGCGACGATGCACACACACTCTCATTGGCCTAATAAGCTATTCAAAGCCAATTCAATTTAGACTATTCAAATCTATTCAAAATTAGAATAGCAAATTGTTGAACTGTTTTATCCATTATTAAAGAAACTTTGCTCTTGAAATGTTATACATTATTAGTTAAACCCTAAGCCTGTCTTCGAGGCTAATGCCAGAGCGTGTGCGCATCTATACTGATTTAGGGCTGGTTGCACCAATACAAGTTAAAGAAATCCCATAGGTAAACCGCCGGTTCACTAAGGAAAAGCATTGTGCCACAGCAGGTTAGTATTTACCACGAAGAAATGCTAACCCAGCTAAAAGGCAGGGTTAACCTAAGGTTTGTAAAATAATGCAATTTCCCCAGAATCTCCACATATACAATACCTTGGATTAAAACTCCCAATAGTAATAAGGGTGAGTAACCCTTAAGTTAACTTGTGGTTATAGGTAGCCCCAGGTCAGCTAACCTTTCATTTAACCAACAACGGTGCAACTGGCCCTTTAACGCCAAACATTCAAATTCTACAGAAATATAATTTGATTTTTGCAGCTATTTGGGGGAAGGGGGTTATGATTTTCATTCGTTTCTGGTAAAATTAAGATCCACATAGTATGAATTGTGAATACAAGACTGCACTTATTGGCAACATTTATCTAATTTATACTTTCAGAACGAGCAGTTTGCCTAAAAATATGGAATTCGAAATGGCTGTCTCATTTTGTACATGCTAAATTATTTTGTTTAAATTAGGTAATATTTTGTTGGGTGATACATACATAAATAATTTGCTAATATTTAGGGGTAGGGGTGGTTTGGGCTGTTGGTTACACTTGATTTCAAGAGGGAGTAAAAAATAAAGTAGTTGTGTAAGATGTATCTATGGTACCATTAACGCACATTAGTTTTTGAAGCTGTTTAAAATGGCGCCGAATTCAACCATTTGAATATGTACACATTATGCATGCATTTTTTAAGCATAAAACTGGGAGGCAGTTCCGACTTGGCTTGGTGTAAGGTACAGGTAGAGCTTCTTTCCGGAGTTAAAGGTGTTATTCGCCGGTGTTTGCTTAGTCTTTTGTTCCTACTTTTCAACCTTGGTTACCAAATTTAGCGACTGTGGCTGTGCAGAAAAATAAATAAATCGTTTGGCTTTACACAAGTTATTGCTGGACACCGCAATCCGCGCTACCGCGGGATTTCAGGTGCATCATTTGCCGATTCATCGGGAATACTAACAACTTGGATGCCCACGACCGCACCTTCGTTGCTTGGACGTGAAACGAAATATTTAGTCGTGATTCAAATTAGTGACATACCATTAATTGGATAGACCATCTCTATAAAGGTGCTCAACATGTAGAGGTGGTCTTCTAGCTTGGTTTGTTCCGGTCTACTTAACCAAGTTTAAATTTTCATGTTGTGAATTTATAACAATATACATTAGAATCTCCAAAGTTGACTCAATTTAACTGTCCAGACAATCATCACATTTTAATGTGATGCCACTGCTCCTTTTTCCACGTTCCATAACGCAAAGCTCCTTTTAGCAGTGCTTGTGATATTTATTATTTAACCCACATTAAAAAAGCATCAGACCATATGCCTTGCTTTGCTCTGTTCTGATGACTTATTTAACTTGTTTAAGGGCTCAGAGATAAATAAACTCATTAATGCAAAAGCAGCTCCGATTTCTCTCTGATAAGACTGACAATTAGGGTAGTCAGGATAGTGATAAACAAGACTGGATGCATGGACAACATGGCCTGCCTAAGCTGCTGCAAGCTTTTACTGAGCTTTCACTCAGCAAGTGGGAAGCAGTGTACGGAAATGCAATGATGTTTAGATACATTGGGACACTGGTCAGAAATATGACAACTTCCTTTAACTAATAAAGCATGTTCAGTGTTGCACTTGGACAATAATAACCAACATCATATTTATACTTCAAATGATGTCCTATTAAAGGAATCTATATTAAATGAAAATTTAGGCGTTACACTTACTAACAAATTGAAGTTAAGTAAGCAATGTATAGATATTGAAAGATTAGCACATACATGTATGCGAGCCTCTAATTCACTCAAATGGTTTAGATTTAATAATGCTGAGGCGATTATCAAGACCTGGACTTCATAGATAAAGTACATTATCATGCACTACTAATTAATGAGATGTCTGATATGGATAAAGACTGATGAGGGATCTCCAACTGACAGTGGAACAGGAATCTTCTCTCAAACATCATATCCAAGCCCAGAAAAAAGCCAATGGAATTCATTCCATTAAATTATAAAAAGTAAGCCATTGAATTTTGGAAAAGTTCCAAGAAAAAAATCGGTCATTCACCGCAGTCAAGCAACGGTTCAGGAAATTAGCAAACCAGAAAATGTTATTCGTATGGGAACAACAAGTAGAAAACAAGGGTACAAAGAATGATAAGCTTTTCTCCATCAATAACTGAACATTAACACTTTATTGATGCGAAACAAGATATTGGCAGGTCATGAATGTGACATAAGGCTAAGGACATTTACTGCAAATCTGGAAATGTTCTTGAAAACATTTCTGCGTCGATAAAATGGATACATTACTTCAAAAAAGCACACAAAATTGTATTTTGTATTTCAAAGAATTGCCAAAATTGTAACTACATCGTAGAAGCTACAGTGGAGAATTGGAAACTCAAAAAAAGTAATTTTCTAAAAAGTGTTGCACATTTTATCACAAATTATGGATACAGATCAAGGTGGATTCAATTTGGAGATTCACTCTGGGCAGACTTTACAGCCTGCAGGGTCAAGACACGTCAAAGCTCTGGTTCAATCCATCTCATCCATGACCCATAGTTACACGATTCAACCAACAATTGCATTAAATGGAAAACGTTTATCACTGCTATTCACTGTTTAGCAAGAAAGTAGTGGAGTGTTTGGTCCTAGAGTTAAAGCAAATTTATTTGAAACAAAATGTTCATGTGATGGCTTCTAAATCTGGTATACTAACGAAGGGTCATCTGGAAGCATTGTTTAAAGATGCATTTTTCCTAAATGTCAATGAGAGATGTATATTATTAGTAGATTGTTGGACAACCTATAATGACGTGAAGGATATTATTGACATTACTCCTAAAGGCAAAGATTTGACACTACTAATTACAAAACAAACCACTATTCTTGCTCAACCACTTGATGCACATGTATATGGTTTCCGAATGTGGAAAAATTTCGTTCATCGATTCTCCGACCGTGTAACAATGGATATTTTAGATGTAAGCCTTCAACAATGCAACAATACTATTAAACTGCAAACCTTTGTACATAATCAGTTTTCCTCACCTAGATTCGAAGACATGTTTAAGTATGCCTGGTTTAAATATGGCTATATTGAAGAAAGGCCTTCAAACTTTAAAAATCCTATTGAGTTTTGTTTCAAAAGTATAGATGCTAGTGCCATGAACGAGATGCTTTTCATTTGTTAATCTGCTTGTGCAGACAACCTTTGTTTTACTCATATTTTTGTACAAATTATCACTAATGCCAACATGTCATAGCTTGAGCTTTCAAATACCATTATGATATTTATTTACATGACAATTTTTTTCGATTACACTAGTCTCCAAGTTTCCAAGAGTAAGTGAATTCTGAAGCAGCTGTGCTATACGTAAGAAATTAAACTGCTGGGTGAAAACCCAATTATTCTGATGTGGAAGTATAAATGTAAATGTTACATTATATAATTAACATTTACTTTGAAGTATATACATAAGTTGTGTAGTTTAATGACAGTGAATTAGAATCGGGACAAAATTTCTCCCGATTACACCAAAAAAACTTGTGAAATCTTATCCAAATCGTTTAAAGGAAGTAAGAAAACCGAATGATTTACCAACGGAGTACTCAGGTGCAAAAAAATCAAAGACTAATTTCGTTTATGTCAAGAAGACATGACTGTATGGTTTTCACTTTGACATTGATTTGTTTAAATATTTAGTGTTCTTTTCATCAATTTTGTTTAATGATGATTGCAATTTGTTGCTTTAAATGTAAGTAAATATACATTACATCATTTCATTCCAAGTTATGTTTCTTTGTTAAATTAGGATGATTAGCCGCATATACAGCTGCTGAACGCATGTGTATGGTTTTCACGTTGAGCCACTGTTAGTTCATACAGTCCTATATTTACAGGAGTTAAAATATTGAACCAGATTAAGAGTTGTAACACTGCAGTAAATATGTCACAGATTTCTACATTCCTAAGAGACATTTACGCATTTTGATTAGTGAATATAAAACTGGGCATGATTGCTTATAAAGCAGGACTGAAACGTCTCACAAATTCGGGAATGAAAAATGATACCTATGACCAATTAAAAACATACCTCATCAACACCACAAGTTTTCATAAATTATCATAGATAGTTGATATCAAATTATTTCTGAAGATGTTCCCAAAAAAAACTTCGCAAACGTAATTAGCGTTATTAACGGTTATTGCATGCTTGCCAAACAACGACCCAATCAAATCTGCCTACGAAACGACAAGACTTTCAATAATCTTATCCAGCATTAGCCACGAAAATCGCCCTTATGACCTAGTAGATTCCGCAACTTAACAGGTCCCTGTTGCTATATGCACTGCGTCACCATCATTAGGTGTGTTGATCGGCTCCCCGTGGCGTTGCTACGTGTCGCAGGTAGCCATGGCAACGAGATGCTGGGAGATTGAGTTTTCTAGGGATACCCTCAACAGCGTGGCATGTTGGGGGAAGAAGATATCGACGCGCCCGTTCTGACATACGGGAATAAATTCGGTGTAATGGAGTAATATAGTATTCTTGCGTCGCTTCCTCGCGGTTAAGGGGTCGATAATTTCACGACAGTAATCAATGATTGAAGGAATTCGACAGAGATTGCTCCTTGAAGATGCCACTGGGCTTCGAGAGCCGCAGTGGAATTCCTAGGCTGCATCAAAAGCCACCGTGCACTTGATTTTATCGATTGTCTGGTCTATACCGAATTTGAAACATTTTTTGCATGCGCTCAAACTAATTGGTCGAGAGAGCATTGATGCATTCCAGTCAATGCAGTGCAACCGCATACACCGAACATTCAAGTAGGCCTAGTGAAACCAATTTAAGACTGGGCAGTGACAACAATTGTTACGATTATATGTAGGTTAAATTCAATTTCTGTTTAACATGGTTGCAAAAAAGTTAAAATTAAAGGGTGCCAAACTATAACTTCCCAAGCGTCAAAAACTCAACTCGCGCTGAAAAATATAAATCGCGCTGATCTGGTTTCGTTCAAAAGTGAACAAGTTCAGGCTTTATACACCTTTGAGGTTTAAGTACGAAAACAAACAAGAAATGAGTGGGGAAAAAACTGACGACATTTTACCATGCAGTGCGCGACTTCTACTTGTGGCAAGTAGTACAGCAGCGCACTGATGTCATTCATTACTTCATTCACACGAAATTTGACCAAACGAATGAATGGTTTGGTCAAAATTTCAACAATTTTTGGTGGTTGCTACGGTCATTTTCGCAGTTCTTTAAGGAAGGGAGGGGGTTTACTCTCTAATCCGCTACCTTGCACATGGCCCTGTTTGCTTTGAGTGATTATTATTTTTCCCATGGATGGCATTTCCATCCAATCAAGAAATAGTCGGGTATTGATTGCTACAAACTGGTGTTGTCTATGCGAGGCATAGACAATTTTCACTTCACAAGGCCTCGGAATGTCCCAATTGCTTCCTTATTACCGTAATATGTGGGGAATGGCATCTAAAATGTTTTGAGCTGAAAAAAACGTATTGGGGGAAGGAGGGGGAGAATGCAAAGTCTTTTTGCAAGTATAGAAAATAAATCTTCCGCTACAGCACCACGCATTTCATATCATCAGAAAGTTACTGGTTTATTCATACAAAATAAGCATAAATATCCAGAATGAAACCTTTAAAGTTCAAATTGGAGGTTTCATTTTGAAATTTTTGCCTTGCTAGTATTTATGCAGTTCGAAAATAATTCAAATATAGTATATAAGTTGTGTACAGCAAATTTTATACAGGGTAAAATAAATTGACCATTAATTAATGTTTACAATTACGCTGTTTGAATACAGCCTTAAACGAAAGCGTCTGCTTACAATGCTTGCCAATGCTTTAAAGTTGAATAGGCTAAACTATTTGGAAACTACTGTACACGGTATATTTTGGATATTTCACATTCAATATTGCAAGCAAGAGAATTTGAATTATAAAGCTGTTCCAAAACTAACTTTAAAACCGTTACCAATAGAAATGACATTTTCCAGCCATCAACATCAATAATAGCTTCTTCAAAATTACTGCAACATAAAATGACATTCAAATTTATGTACAGTCTAGTTTATATATGTATATGTGTTCTGCATTTTATTTTAAATTATGGCTGATGCAAAATTTATTAGAATTTAAACCTATTAAAAGGTAATAAAATAATGGATTTCAGACAGTTTTGTGATAATGATGCATTTCTAAACATGATCAAAAAACATTGACTTCAACAAACAGCAAAGAGACTAATGACTACTGTAAATTCGTGACAAAATGATCGTCCGTTTATACGGAGTTGTATCACAATGAAATCGCAGGCTAATGCGATAGTATTTCCTTAAAACCAATCAGCTTACAGATCACGCCTTCACACAAAGAAAATCGCGCCTAGTTGGCGCTAATACCCACCGTTGGAGAATGAGTAATGGGACAGGTAAGATTAATTGCACAAGAGACGTTTTCTTTCTATTGGTCCATTTGAATTCTTACGAAACTCTTCGAGTTGATACGACCATAGCTATATTTTCTCATTCTATTTTTATGTGGAGTCTACTGGTTCAAGGGTATTAATTTCACAGGCATTGATATGGACTGTGTCGTGTCATTTTCACAATTCAGTAAAAAAACTGACAAAAGACAGTTGGTAAAACCTCAGTTCCACACGAACACCTTAAGTTGGCCATTACAGGAGGTTCATACCATTGGTAGGTAAAGTGGTAAAGGTGAGGAGTGTGAGATGAATATGGGTGCTAAGCATGGTGACCCATTATCTCCATTTCTTTTTAATAGTATTTGGATGAGCTTCTGCAAGGGGTATCAGCTTATATGGGATACTAAATTGGGTCACATCGGCTTGCAATAATAGCCTATGCAGATGACCTGATTTTGTATACCCATACAGAAAAAATAATGCATTAATTGCTGGCGAATGTGGCAAATTTATTTAAGGCACGGCATTTATAACTAAATGTTGCTAAGCGTTCTAGCCTTGTTTTATGTCCTTGCAGTCGGGAGAAGACGATGATACATTTAAATAAGTCGTGCTTCACATTAGGTGAAGAGGGGATACATCTATAACCTCTCACAAATCCCCTCTTTTTCTTTCAAGGGACTGCAGGTGCCTAGTCTACTGTTTTGCTAGGAAGGCATTTACAGGGTTGCTGGCAGTCCTCTTCGGCCCCAGCAACAGGTAGGCTTAATCAAGATTGGTATTATTTCTGCAATTGCATTTCACTTGTCCCTGTGTCGCATTGCCAAAGGTTTTTTGCAGCATTTAGATGTTAAAATAAGGCTGGCACTTAAAAAGATCTCCATTTGCCGCATTATACCAATGATGCCTTTTTTCATGCCCCTTGTAGGCTTTCAGGGTTAGAAGTAGCTGCTTTGCAGCATTCGGTTCCTCTGCAATCACTTTATAAGCTGGAAATACTTTCCCAGGTTCCACATTTAGGCATCTGTGAACTGTCTGATTGTGACTATTGTGAAACTGCATACCCATTACATTAAGCTGTTATGCCTGTTGTTTGCATTAAAACAGGCTATAAAACAATATTGGATAAGTAGGTGGCAGACATCCTTTTCTGGAACAGGTACACCTGAGCTAGCAAGGTCTAGCCATTCCACCAAATAGTTTACTGCAGAAAAGACGTATGGTAATCAGTTTATCGATAAAGTTAAACTGATTGCTAATACACTGCTTACACGTACGTCTATTCCAAAATCTCAGAGGAAGCATGTTGAGTGTAGGGGTGGCTGTGGTGATCTTGAGTAAGCAGGTCGTTCAGCACAATCACATTGTTAAGGGTATGGCTACATGCGCTGAAAATGCAGGTCATCATGTCCTGTGTGAGCCTTGTCTGCGTACTGTAGATGGACTTCATAAGCCATAAGCACAAAAAGAGCAAAAAACACCATGCCCCTAAATGGGGGCTTGCCTGTGAGGCTAACAAACATTGCGGGTTGCCCAACATTGTTGTCAATGTTCTAACAATGTTTATTGGTTATAATATTGGTTTATTGGTTATAATTGGGAAATAGATGCAAAAGCAAAATCTCAATACACAAATTTAGGCTATCTTACCAATTATGAGTTCTGAGCAACTAACAAAGGTGTCTGTCCACAAGCAGAAGGCAAACGTGTGTGGGACTCATGTTGAATTCTGGAAACACCTTTTTTTTTAATGCTCATATTTGCCAATTTGGAAAAAACTTGAATTTGCTCAGTTTTGGGTGGATAGAGTATCTTTGCAATTGATCGGCCTTGAATTAGAGATGGGTCAAGAAGCCCTTGTTGATTGGTCATCATTCTGCCGAGAAGTTGTATTTGATGCTTTTCCAAACCTGAAAAAAAGGTCGTCAAGATTGACGAATCCAAATTTGGCAAGTGCAAATATCATAGGGGGCATTATGTTAAGGGCCAATGGTTGTTCGGCGGCTATGAACATGTTTTTACGGTTGCTGTTGAATCCATTGGCACTGATCGATTGCTCCCAATAATTTTAGATTGGATTGAGCCAGGTACGACAATATTCAGTGATTATTGGAAGGCATATGACTGTTTAGAGGATCATGTTTACATCCATTTGAAAGTCAACCATTCTCTGCCATTCTATGCCATTCAGTCCTCTTGACGAGCAGCCAAATCTTCCATGTCATCTTATGGTAGTGTCAAATCTCACGGACCTGGAAATTTGGTTCTGTGCATGTTTGTTAAGAGGTGTACAGAACGGAAAGTTGACCCAACACTTGAGTTTTTTCGCTTAGCTGGCACCTTGTACAACCCCACTTGCACATCAAGTATATCTGAAACTGATTTTGACAGTCCAGAAGAAATGAACGATTAGGTCTGCTTTATTTAAACATAACTTTACGTGTATGCAAATCAGACGTCACAAACGAATTGACAAAAAATGTATGTATATTATGGTAATTACCTTATTTTATGATTACATGTATTTGGTTATTTATTGCTTATTATTTCCCAATCTTGCCTAGCAACCTTTACTAAATAACTTTAACATACAATTGGCAGGAATGAATTCATAAAAAGGATGTAGTCCGTTTCAACCTTTATGGGACTCTGTAAGAAACTCCAGTCTGTCATCTGCCATGACGTATGACGGCCAAAAGCCGTTCGAGTGCTACGATCCCCACGGCTGTGCTTTTCAACATGGTTACCCTGCGTTGCGGGTTTTCGAACTATTTTTGACAACGGGAGCGCTTTTGCCATTCCGAGGTGTTTTCTGCGCTCTACTACCATGTCAACTTAAGAAGCCCCATTCCTAGGTTATCCGAATCCTGTAAACCGAAATATAACCCTCAATGACAAATGGCCAGATAGAGCTTTACATTTTCATGGCTTTGTGATTTCTGCAAGGGCAGCTGTGTCCAGGCAATGATATAGTTTTGTCCAGTTTGAACATACTAATCAGTAAAATGACTTGGTATTGTTCAGCAACTATGGAAAGCACCATTACAATTTACCGATGGTTCATGAGGTCAGCAAATCAATAATTGGTATGAGAGCAATCCTGCTCCTGTGTTTTAAATGTGTTGTCTTTTTAACACTATCTTTCGTTCTGTGTTGTTCTTTTGTTGGTTTGGTATATATAAGGCACTTGGCATGTTTTTATACTAGTTAGGTAGACCCTTTGGTCGCCAGCCAATGCATGTGGGGCTGACTTGTACCCTACGTAAAGGGGATTGACTCTATAGGGAGCCCAAATAAATAGCAAGGTAATACAGTAGTAAGTTACAGCAGTGATATTATGTGTATTCCAGTGATATGGGGTAACTAGTTTCCAGACGTTTCTTTTAAGTGCTAATGGCAGGTTGCTAAGTAAGCATGTTAGCTTGCTATGTTTTTTTAATGTACTGAAGGAGTAGTGGGGGTTATTCTGGCCATATTACGACCGGAGGACAGGAGATGAACAAAAAGACACGGCCCTGTCTGTTCATTCATCTCTCCCACTGGTTGGAAATTCTGCACGATCAGCGGAAAACTGCGAAATGTCGTCACCAGTTCGTTATTGGTCCCAGCTCAATATTACTCATTATTTATGTGTAATAACTATCTCAGCATGCCCGTTCTGTATATTGCGATATTCAGATAAATTTTAAACACAAGCTTGAAACTGGAACACAAATGATTTAAAAAATAAAACATGCAAACTAAACAGCTCAAATTTACTCAAACATATCGGAATTTTCACAATCATTCGATGCTTTAATTAATGCAAGAACTTTTGTCCTTAGCAGTACACTCTGTAAGCTTATATTAATAACAACACTAAGTGATACAATTTTGAATACCCATTATGCACAAATCCATGATGATGATGATGAAGATGACGATTTTTCGTGTCTTTGTTCTCGATATTTTCTTGTTGACAAAACAAAAGAGCCCTTATTAAGTACTTCAAGCGTATGCTAATACAAAATAATTCAGAGTGACGCAGCAATAGATTTTTGGATGTTTTTCAGCAGCTACTCTATCCAATGACAAACCCGATCTAAATGAGTTCCTTTAACTTCCTTTAAACCCAATGAAATTCACAAACAGAGAAGAGAAGAAACCAGTCTACCGTTACCATGGCTACAGCGAGCATGGCAATGACTGTCTTATACACAGTCAATTACATCAAAATTGAATTAAATGCCAAC
>JAQIXS010002332.1:0-23456 GCA_034700785.1 Rossiulus vilnensis
GCGCCGTGGACTCCGACCTGGAGATAGACCAGTCCACCGGAGAGATACGCACCAAGATAGTCCTGGACCGGGAGACGAAAAGCTACTACTCCTTCGTGGCCATACCGTCCAGCGGTGAGAACATCAGGGTGGTGGTGAACGTCCTGGACGAGAACGACAACGCCCCAGAGTTCCCCAACCTGTCCATGGACATCGAGTTCCCGGAGAATTCTCCCAGGGACTCCAAGAGGACTCTGAACCCGGCCAGGGACAAGGACATGGGCCTGAACAACGTCCAGCAGTACAAGATCGTCTCTGGGAACACCAACAACGCTTTTAGGCTGTCCTCGCACAGGGAGCGAGACGATGTCCTCTACCTGGACCTGCAGGTGAACGGGTTCTTGGACCGCGAAACTACCCCGGTCTACAAGCTGGTCATCGAGGCCCACGATGGAGGCGTGCCCCCTCTTAAGGGATCCACCACCGTCAACATCACCATCGTGGACGTCAACGACAACCAGCCCCTGTTCAACCAGAGCCGCTACTCGGCACTCACCGCCGAGAACGCGACCTCCGGCACTAGTGTCCTTACCGTGTTCGCAACAGACGCAGACTACGGGGAGAACGGACAGGTGAGCTACTCCATCAACAGGCGCCAGAGCGACCGGGAAAACTTTTTCGGCATCGACCCCAAGACCGGGGTGATATCCGTGAACAGACCCCTGGACTTCGAGAAGAAGAACGTCCACGAGCTGGTGGTCGTGGCCAGGGACAATGGAGCTCAGCCCCTGGAGACAACAGCCTTCGTAACCGTCCAGGTGGTGGACGTCAACGACAATCAACCCACCATCAGCCTGATCTTCCTGAGGGACGATGCATCCCCGAGGATCTCCGAAGATGCCCAACCTGGGGAGTTCGTGGCGAGGATCAGCGTGAACGATCCAGACTCGAAGACGGAGTACTCGAACGCCAGTGTGACTCTGGAAGGAGGCGATGAACACTTCGGCCTCACCAACAGAGATAATATCATCTACCTGGTGTTCGTCGACAAGCCCCTGGACCGAGAGATCCAGTCCAACTACACGCTCGTGGTTACTGCCACCGATCAGGGCAACCCTCCGCTCCAGGTGTCAGCCACGTTCGATCTGATCATCACCGACGTGAACGACAATGCCCCCCAGTTCGAACAGACCATGTACTACACCAGCGTGCTCGAAGTGGCCGATCCGGGCACTTCCGTGCTGCAGATGGTGGCCGTGGATCGAGACGAAGGCAACAACTCGCTCATCAGCTACTCCATCAAGGAGAGCCCGGACACACACTCGCAGTGGTTTCAAATCAACAGCAAAACGGGGCTGATCACCACGCGCTCCCACGTGGACTGCGAGACGAATCCGTCGCCCAAGATTACCGTGATCGCCACCGACCATGGCCACCCGCCCATGTCCACCTCAGCCACGGTGACCATTACCATTTTGGATGTTAACGACAACGAACCGATTTTCGATCAGAGCTTCTATAACGTTTCGGTCATGGAGAACGAGGCTGTTGGGAAATGCATTCTAAAGGTAAGAATAGCCTTCCAATTATCTGGATTTGCGAGGATTAATTAGTGATTGACCTAGGAGACCTTGAAAACCTGGAACTGTCAGGCATGAAAATGTCAGGGAGTTCTGATTTATTTTGAAGATGTCAGGAGAATTTAGCTCATCAATATCATGTTTGATTTCACGTATATGTAGCTTAAGCTTCTGGAATAAGAAGCCATAAAAGAGTCGTGAATGAAAATTACATTATGTACCGATTTTTTAGCATTTTGTTAGTTGCCAATCAAAGGAATCAAAAGGCAATTAACTTTTTTTAATGTGTTGCAAATCTGCATTTTTAATGTCTTCGAAAAAATGTGATGGCATGGAATACGTATGAAAATCCGGTGCTTAATTTTGCCAATTATGGATAGTCCTGAAGTCCACTGGAGATTTTCGTGTCGGCGCCTCAGTAGGGCGCTCCATAAAAAAATTCTTTATGCATCGCTTCGCTTTCTGCTTGCATTTCAGTTGTCCAAATGCACTGTAAGAGGCCAAATAAACGACCAAAAACAAAAATAAAAACATGACCAGAGGGCGAAATTCAGTCAGACTCAGATTTGACTAAGTTCACAGATAGACTGTCCATTTTCTGAAGAAATGCAATGTTTGCTGTCCAAAATCATCATCGGAATGGTTTGTTTTGCTAAGCGAAGTTACATTTTTTATCTCCGGAGTGAAGCTCTTGAAATGCATGAGTGCGTTTATTTGTTGAGGTTTACCCTGGGCTTTGCTAGGTTAAGTTTTACGAGACCGGTCAGTTGATGAATGCTACGACCCTGGAAGCTTATCACTCGCTGTTCCAGGAGTCAGCTAATGGCAGCTGTAGTCTACCATCAATGTCCAGCTAGGTATAAAAACGAACGAAATGGCGTTTTCATTTGTGGCGTTTAGGTTGTAATGGGAAGCGTTAAAATGAATTTATGAAACTGGTTAGCTGGACACCGTCCTCAACAATGGTTTCATTGGGAAATCCGTTTTAGTGCAATAATAATAATAGCTCACTGGCTTCTTTTTTTATTGGTGACCGAGAGAAAGGAAGGGATTTTTAAGGTCGAAGTTGTAAACTGTCTTGTAAAGCCTGCCATATTTAGCCAAGCTCGCTGAATTTATATTCTGGCGTTAAAAACCCACAACCCGCGAACGTGAAGGTAAACTATAAAACAGGCACATGGTGGTCTGAAATGCGTATGGCGGCCTTTCTGAAGCCGCCTTATCCTTGAACATTTGTTTCCAGGATGGGCCCGTAATTATAAAAATAGCCTTTCAAGAGATGGGGCTTGGTCCTCCTGCCTATAACCTACTGCAGATTTGTGTCTTTACAACCCCTCTCACTTTTCTATGCTTTATTGGCTATGGACGTTTTTTTTTAATGTACTTTTCATGAAAATTAGAATTTGGTGGAGGGAATCTTTATACGAAACCACCGAGGTGGTAGACCCTTACATTCTAATCCACTTATGAAACTCCGAGCCCGGTCGGACACAGGCATCTCTTCCAAAGGATAGCCCTAAACGTGCAGAAATTCGAAAGTTTTGAATGGCATATTGTAAGTACATATCGTGTCAAATTGCTTGTTCATGTCTTTTAAAAATGGGGCCATAGAACGTTAAACGTTCTGGTATTCGATCGGCTACCAGTCATCTTACTGCTTAACATGTTTTCTCGAGAGTAAAAAGTGGGATATGCTAACATCGAGTTGCCGTTCAATTACTTGTACACACCCTGTAGATCGTGCACGCATTTCCCTGACCGCCTCCGTTTCAAATGGTCGTGAAAGCTAACTTGACGTGAATTGGACCAGTTGCTCAGCTATTTCGTGAAATAATGTAATTTTAGAGAGCAGTGGCAGAGTGCAATTCAATGTCACGAGCGTGCGGGTTAATGACAACCGAAAATTGTGCGGTGGAAAATCTTCAGCGGTTTTTTTTATGCGGTCGTGTGGTATTTTCCCCCTTAGGGCTCTTATATTTTCAAACTTGATTTTTAATCAAATGCCAAGCAGTGGCCGAGCAGACATTAAAATCATAGTTGTCCCGCAAACTGACGATAAAATCACAGTGGTTCCAGCGGTCGGGAGTGCTCATTGAGTGCAGGCTGCAAATCGGTTTGGGGCCCGGATAAACCGATCCCAAAGCCCGAAGTTGAACAGCTGGCAAGAAGAATTTTATAGATCCTTCTCAGGGATACCTGCGGGTCAACTGTCCGTCCGAACGGCGGGGGGGACCGAGCACCGCACGTCCAAACTCTTCTGCTTCCATTCCCTCATCATTATCGTTTTTTTGTTGTTGTTTTTAATTTTTTTTGTGGGCCTCTTGAACTTATTTGGCTTTCACGTTTTACTGCTTCGTAGCACGTACGTCATTTTAATTTCCCAGCCTGGAGGCCTCAAAGGATTCGCGGGCTGGGATATCAAGCAGCGAAAACGAGAGTTTCGAAGTTTAATGTTCCTTCATGGAAAAATCGTCCAGTTTTTATGCAAGTAGATAAAAACCACTGTGCCTTGTTCATCGCTACGTGATTGCAACTTAGATTTTTGTTGCTCACACCGATCTTCTCATAAATTTGACATTCCATTGTAAGAAGTTCCAAGATAACGTTAGAATCGTGTCAATTCAATTCGACTCAACCTATGTTGGTTTTTTTTATATTTTTATTCATCGGTGAATACCGGATTTTGATGGTCACCATCATCATTGCGACACTGATTTTCTGTTAGCTTAGGGCTTTCCTTTGAAGAGAATTCCAACGTCTAATGCAATTGTAGCATGAAAGAAATAAGACCAATAATATGGATCCAAACGGGCTCAGATTTACATAAGTGGATTCAAATGTAAAGTTCTACCACCTTTAATGATTCCCTCCTGGATCCACCGAATTAGTATTTCATGCAGGCAAAGTAAAGTTTCCAAAAAGTTTCAATTGCTTCAGTTTCATGTTTTGACGAACCAGAGGCTGACGCTCTTTCCTCATGCTAAATTACGTTGTGGCACGAAACTGTTAGCACAGGGGGTCCGCAATGGCATTTGGATCAAAAACGCTATATCTCGATATTGATAGAATTCATAACTGCGATATGTGCTCATTAATACATGGCGATAAAAGCACGTAATGCATCCCCACTGCCTTGACCGCATAAAAAATCACACTTGGAGAAGTGTATTTTCAAAAAGGAGTTGGCCATGGATAATGTGCCATGGTGGAATTAGCACATTCCCTGAGTGGTTTCAGACATGGAGCGTCCCAGGAGGTGCCTTTGCACCTTGTACAGGGTGATATCCGTGGCATAAACTCATCGTAGAGATGTCATTTATGTTCTGTTCAAGATATGCAGATATTTCAGATACGATCTCGCAACAAATTATTTTGACATATCAGTGGATAGAAATGACATCTTTGTGTCAAAATAAAACATAAAAAAGTGTTAAGTTTCTCGTATATTTTTCTCTGTCTTGTGTTTGCTATCTGCATTTGGGGTGCAAAAAGATGGCGGATGGGTACTTCCATGGCCACCCTTGATGGAGGTCGTCAGGTATCTACCACTTCCTCAATGGGCTAATAACCGTATAACCCGCTTTGCACGAATCCAGTCGATTCCTATGAACGATATATGGGATGGCTGAGAGCGTCTGGTATGGAGCTTGGGGATGTTTAAGTGAACCTCAGTTTAATAAATAATCATCATTATGGCACAACTTGGTTGTTTTGTAGCAGGGTGGCCCGTGTTATTCACTTTTACACAGCCATTAATGCGCAGTGTACGAACTGCCCCGAATTAATGAAAGGTCAAGACGTGGGCTACTTCGAGAAATACATGAAGACACTGAGGTACCATAGTTTATGAACCGATTGATACCCGGTGGTTTGGGTGAACTCTGGGGGGTTGCTAGTACTACTCGAGAAATCGTTGCTGACTTGGGGTCGAGAAAACCTGCGAGTGGACCAAACATTTTTTTTTACCAAATTCTTGGTTTGGTCAGGTTTTTTATGAAAAAGGTTAAAAACCCTAGAAGCTGAGTGCAACTTGGAAGTACGCCTTTAAAAAGGAAGCGAATGTTATAAGGAAGACATATATTGCTGAAAGGGTGAAAGTGAGTTATGAGATTGCTGTGCCTCCAAATGGGTCTAATGTGGAGCAAAAAAAGAAGAGAAAATTGGAAGGAAAAAACGAAAAAACGTGATGACATATGTACATACTGGGCGTATTTCAATGCCCGATGTCAATGGCTACCCCTGACCGTGACACATTTGACAGAGTACCATCACTATCATGACCTTCCATTGTATTAACGACTCCTTGGGCCTCCTTCCATAGACCCACGCTCGTAAAACATGGCAAAATACAATAGAAGTTTCAGCTCCATTTTTTATTTGAAATTCCTCATAAATATAAATCTTGGTGGAGAGGATTAAATAAAACAATGCGAGACCTGCTTGCTAACTTTTATCTGGATCTGTATAAATCATCTTCTTGCATTTGGCAAAATGCTGGAAACTTATGTATCCGTTTTGCTGATAAATTTCTTGAAAGAAAAAAGAAACAAGATTTAAAATGGGAAGCAAATATTTGTAATAGGCCGAACCACCCAAGATGGCTTCGAGGTACTGGTTTAATTAAATCACATCTTGGCATGTTATACTAGTCGACTGCCTGCCTGTTCCAGAACGGATAAATGCAATGGCACATTATCTATGACCATGTTAAATTGGACTCCCTGAGAGGTTGGTCCAAATTTTTAAAGTCTCGTACAGCTATTGATTGAATAGCCCACCATCGGTTCCATCCCACCCAGGTCTGATCCCACCCTCTAATTTGCATACTGATTCTAACATGGGGGATTTTGTGCTGTCACTGGTATATCTACGGCGAGATCTTACTTTTGAATTTTAGCATTGAATCAGACGTGTGTTTTTTTCTCTTTTTTTTTTTTTGTTGAAAATAAATTATAATAGAAGTTCACATAGAGGTGCAAATCCTTTTATCTTTCGAACCTGCATGGGAATTTTATAGCGCTGCTAGCGTGTTACCGTAATTCATTAAGCTTTTGCTCGAACGGCATGTTTGTGTTCAAATAAGGACAATCACATTGACCTAGGCCAATGATTTATAAATAGCCTGTATAATTTGAAAATTGGGTTGACCATAAAAACTGTACGCTTCGATATGTTAACGTCTGAAAAAGATTCACCTCAATAAGCAGGTGCTGCATTCTAGATCTGTGTCCAACGTTTCTTGAACAATCTTCTCCAGAAAGATATTTCAGAGGTCGGAACTAGGGGATGGGGGAAATTCATCCAGATGAAATTGGTGTCATTCTTTAGTTATGGGAATGTTTGCCAGGTGGCTGAACATTTATGCTTTTCCTAAGTCTTAAAGCAGTGCTAAATCATGCCACGTTTCATGTAAATTAAAATTTGAAGATTTATATAATGTAAAACGAGGGCACGTTTATCCGTTTCTCTTTCCTGAAAATGTTACTGGTCTGAGCTTTTCGAAAACGAAATAGGATCCTTTGAGACTGGTATATTTCACCGTGCTTAGTATATTTTCACAAACTAAACGGATTTATGTTGCTGCATGATGATATTATCTCGTTTTTATATATGTTTTATATATAAGTAAGTTTGTACATGTATTATCAATTGGGAATTTTGGGATGCCTATTTTCTCCTGTAGTCTTCATTTCTTTAATTCTTTATGCCAGAGTTTCTCAAACTTTTCCGTCTAGAATCAATATTTGAAAATGGCTGACTTCCAATAAACATTCGTGTTTAGTACTTCCCTTTTGACATGGTTTTCCTCTTAGGCACTACCTGGCCATGGATGAATTCAGAAAAGTAGTTTCTCGAAATTTTTTTATTTACCACCTCATATTCTCTAATTTAACGCCTTAATACACGGTGGCTGTTATAGCAAAGTTATCGGAAGCCTTCACAGGTTTCTGTTCCCAAATTGCCTGAATTTCAAATCTCGTTATTGCTTCCGCCGTGGTAATTTTCCACGGCACAGCACATTAAAGAGCGAAAAACCGGTGCGTTTTTTAATTAAAAATGTGATTACAGGCCCTGTTTTTTTCTTCTTCTGTGCTTTTGTCGATATATTTCAGACCTAGTCGTCAGTCGCAACCGAACCAGACATACTGTATATTGTTTGTGTTGCACGCAAGTCTGCGACTTTGCTTTCTGAACCCATGCGAGGCTGCGAGGTATAGCGTGATTACAGTTATTAGAGTGGCGCAAAAGCTCGCGGGCTAAAGAAAAAGAATTTGGGTGTAGGCCTGGAGTGCCTTTAGTCCCTTTGCAGTTCCTGCTGTTGTTACCTTGGTGCATTCTCCATCCCCTTTCGCTGGCCCCCAGCCATTCCTTCATCCAATGTTGGTGCATTTTCTGCATGACCAGAGCAGTTCGCCACCATCTCCTTCTTTCTTGGCCAAGTTGTGGAGCTCTCACCTGTCCCTTGTTCCCTTCTTCTGACACCTCTGGGCCTCGCTTTGGCTGCTCTCCCCTCACTCGCGTTTAGGCGCTTCCTTTTGCCATCTTGTTTTTTTGGGGTGCTCGGACCGGGTCCATCTCCCCTCCCCCCACGCTCTCGTTCTGGCCTCACCCTCGTCGATTCGGGTTTCGCTCTAGGGCCAATGGTGTGGCTAACGTGCGTAAAGCCCGTATATAAATGGTTTCCAGTTCACCGAAATGCAACATTAAAACGCACCGAAATCGGCACAAATATGTGCAACATTTATTATATGCTATGGGTTATATAATTAATATCAACAGAAGGTTTCGGACCAATGCCCCACTAAGACGGCTTCGGAGAACCTGGAAATAATTGCCGACATAACAATTTAGGGAGAGGAAAGTTTTCTGGGTAACCTTGCCAATCGAACCTTTCTGGGCAGTTTTCCCCCATTCGCCAGGCTGGGTGATTACCAGTTGAAAATCCAGCCAGGGTGTAGGTGTACCCCTCGCACAAAAAATTGATTGCAGCTGATTATGTAACTTGTGCACGAACATATGCTTGTTCTTAAACTTTGAATTTATCGCGTAGGCCTATATTGTGTGTTTTGAATGAAAAAAGTGACTTTTTATTTTCGTAACCATTACGTTGAAGAACGGATTGGTTAGTTCAAAACTAGAATATACAGGGAAATAAAATGAATCGATAGAATATAGAGCCTGTTTCGCGATTGATCTTTCCTGTCTTAAGACTCGTTCTCCAACCGTTGGGCATCGGTGTGGCTTTCTCTAGATGGCATAATCCATAGACAGAATTGCTCTGATTGATTTTGGCTCAGAATATTCTATTTTTGAACAGACTATAGAACCCAAGTTTCCTGGATACAGTAGCATTCTGGATAATGACTGATAGACTGATGCTATCATGTTTTGCTACTGGGAAAAAAGAATTCATGTGTTTCTGGCAAAACCAACTCCAGTTGCATTTGGGGTAACTTTAGGGCGCCTCCGGAATCGATGGTTGCATGCGGATACAATTTTCTTATCGCCTCGAGAAATTTGTCAAAATTTTGCGTGTCTGTTTTGAGTTAGGCTCGCCGTCCTATAACCCTTCTTTTCTCGTTAAAATTTTCGTCATTCGCCTGCCGTTTTAGTCTTGCCTCGCAAAATTGTTTTACCTATAAGGGTTAATGGAACTCCTGCCGGTTTTTTCATTTTTATGTGTTTGACCCACATTTGTCTATTTCTTAAATATTCTCGTTTATACACCTGTGGTACCCAACTAAAATTAAGGAAGCTTTTTTTAAGGAAGTCCACCGCCGAGTTTAGGGTTTTGTGTAGGTGGACGGACTTGGGCGAATTTTGTTTGTTGTCATGAATACCCCTACTATGCACACCGTAGTGTGGAGTGCACGTAGAGTAATGCTTCGGCAGAGACCGGTACCGGCTATTGATAAATAGATGGTCAGGTGTGATACTTTAAGTCGTTGTACTAAATTTGAAGCCTGACGAGGAGTGTTGTTTTCTTTTTACCTTTTCAAGACATCGCTCAGTTCTCTTTTTTGCATGCAAAACTAGTTTTTTTTGGGCCGTTTTTGTTTTCATTGTGTAAAAAATAATGAATTGAACGGAATCTCTCCAAACAAATGAATTGCTTGTACCGAACATGCTTTTCAGTTTTTTTCATTAACAAATCAATGTCTCAGTGCATGTGGCTGCAATTAGGCATTTGACTGTTAAACGTTTTGCTGGTATAAGGCTTTAGGTTCGCTTTAAAATTTTTAAAAAAAAATTAAATGGCATTTTATGCTTCAACAGTGGGCTATTCAAATTAGATCATAATTACACACATTTCTGTTAGCTTATAATGGCATTGGTGAGTGTATGCCGAGCACGACATTTAATTATTAATGCCCCAAAAATCATTTCCAGTTTTCTAGTTGCGAAGTGCTACACCTTCTTAATGAATTTTCTTCAGAAATTCGCTAATATATATGACAATAATTGCCACACCTTCGCTTTTTTGTCAATGTCTGAAAACAAAAAAATAACCTTCACAAGGTCCGTTTATTTATGCATTTTCATTCGGGCAAACTTAATAACATTCAGATAAAAATCTTTTCCTCTGAAAAATCCACATCGTAGGCTGCGCTTTTTGATGAACCTCACAAACCGGTAATATTTCTTTTCGTTCTATACGATGCATATCAAAAAATCTTATTAATAATGTAGTTTTTACCAACCTCTAGGAGTTATTTACACGCTTTGTAGCTCCGTGGTGTAGAGAAATTAGCATAACATTGGCAGGGACATACTGTTTTCTGTTTGTTTGGAAAATGCGCTCGCTTTACTGACAACTATGATCATGTTTAGATGCCTTGAGTGATTTCGGTTTCAAACTTGACCACTTCGGTATTTGCTCTCCTTTTTATTGGAATGAGGATAATGCACTGCACCATTTCGTTGCATGGATCTCTCGTTTATTTGGCGATTAAAACACGTTAACTTTGAAATCAGCGATTGCCATTATTACTGGTGAGCACAACACAATTAAAGGTGATAGTTGGACAATTTTTCGATGGCTTAACGTTCTGTTAAAAATCGGGGGACTATGGAGGTTAGTGAGTAGGTGCAAACCCAAATATGCTTGTCCTAACCTTTAAAAAAGTATACATGTATCATAAATTAAACATCGATAAGCTTTTTGATATACTTATCTTTTGACAGATCTTTATGCAAATACCATATCTCATTGTTTTAAATTCAGCTTTCAAAATATCGTTTTGAAACGCTAGATGCCTTAATAATTAAATTTCTTCAAATTTGTCCTAGTTTTCTGAGTAGGGCTGAAGTTTCCCCCCTCGAATTGCACTAGTTTCGCCTCTCTCGCAAGCTAATTAATGAATTCAACATTGGATTGAAGTAGGCTATTCGTGTACTTGCATTTTTTCATAATTTTTTTCTGACAATGACAAATGGAAATGCATTCATTTAAGTTTTTAAGGCTGTGACCAATGCTGCAGATTTAGGGTTCAAAATTGGGTGGAGTAAAAAACAAGGTTAGATATTAAGGGAATGGCGTGCACTTCTGCAAGGCTATAGCTTAGTTTTTTTTTTCAATTAAGAGCATTATTATAAGGTCTTCTTGTTCATTTCACTTTATGATCTGTTAATAGTGGCCCTATAATGTTGTTTAGTTCAGCTCCTCTGATAAATGTTTCCCATTGGTTGATAATGCGATTCACGTTCTCTTTCATTGGTTGTAATTGTATATTTTTGGTCGAAAGGACAACATCTGCTCCTCGTATTATAATAATATTGGATAGCCATGGGCGGCGACACTTACAATAGGTCCACTTTAGAATTCTGAACACCTACGTGTTCACCCTCATTTTTTTATTTAGTTTTAAGTAACTATTTGCTCCACCGAAAACTCCTAAAAATGAGGTTGAGTTGCATTTTCCTCGACCGGTGATGCTGTCACGACACGACCATATTTCTTCAGAGAATTGCAGAAAAATTCCCGAAAATATGCTAACGACAAAAAAACGAGTGCAGTTCCACTTGTGTCATATAGCCGATAACCACTTTTTGCGATGACCACTTTTTTAAAATTAACCCATTGGGAGGTCAGCTTGGCGGCCATAACAACCGCTTCTTATAGGCGTGGCAACGGCCTCAAGTTTTTACACACTAACGATTGGTTAACGCGCGTTGGTTGCACCATATTCTGATCGGCGATCACCGATTAAACCAGATTTAGAGCTGGTCATTCCATCGATTTTGCCTATAAAATATGCCTTTAATTGCCGATTGCACCAATGCTATTGTAACGAGTGCCCTAGTACTTTCTCACAGCCAACAATTCTGTTCGGAAAATGTTTCCAGCTGGCAACATTTACTATATATTAAGATGGTTTTGGGGCGTAGCTACGAGACCGTGAAATAACACTGGCATTCGCATGCATGCTTGGGCATGCAGACGTCAACGATTAAGCAATTAACGATTAGGCTTTTTATTATTGTAAATATTTTTTTAAATAAATTTGAACCACTAAAGCTTAGCTTCTTTCCATTATTGCTGCGAATAAGGTCAGTTCAGTGCAAATGCCCTCAGTTAAACATGACTCTCAAAAGTCAGACACATGTACAGGCATATTTGACCAAGCGATGTGTTATTTTCTAAATCTGTAGGTTCGCAAATTACAATTAGTATCTAGTGGATCCTGGTAATTTCGGTATCTAAGACAATCCAGAGTAGGTCAAGCTAGGTGGCTTAAAACATATTGTGGGTATATTGATTGTTTTGTAATAAATGTTATTTTAGTAATGATAGAAAGGGTTGCCCTAAACCACGAAGACTACAGGAATGGTGAAATGCTAAGTGCAATGTACATGTAGTTGTAATTTACTAATTCAGTTTCCATGTACATTTTAGCATCCGTGCCAGACGCATTAAAACTTTTGTCGTAACATCGCCACCAGTGTTAGTCTGCACAATCAACAGTGGTTGATGCTGCTTGATATCTTGATTAAGTAGAATCACAGATGATTATTTTTGTTTGCGGCGTTCAAGGATGTCAAGTATTTTTTATCAAAGAATAAAAGCATCAGTATTCATGCAAAATAATGGTCTGAAAACTCAACACGTACATCGATTATATGTGTAAGTTTAGTACAATATAAGCATGCTACACTGTGAGCTGTGACTTATTAAACCTGGATTGGTCTGGTCATCGTGTTTACGACGAAAACAAGCTGAACCCTCTAAACTGTAAGCATTAAACAGCTTACTGTTTAGGTTGATAAACTTAAATGTTGCCGGCCATGTAAGAGCGCATATGGTTGTGTGTGACCGGTCTTGAATTTCAATATCCTAACGGAGGAAGGAAATGAAAGCTTATGACACCCAATACATACATGCATTTAACCTACTTTTCTAGATTTATTATCCGCGTTAATTTTTCGACCAATCCTTCGTTAATATACACAGGCGTGATTTAACGAAGGTCTTTCAAATCAATATTTTCGATCTTGTTTTGCCGACTTGCGCAGGATTACTGTAGGTAGTTTTTGTGTATATGTACTTCACGTGGCTGGCATTGTTATTAGACCTATTTGGATAACCGTGTGTGCATTCGACTATTTTCGGTTTGAAAGACGTTCACCCAGGTGACCTAATTTTCCGCCAATAATTAATGCTAATAATAATTGATCAGCCTTCTAATTGCCTCGGCGAATTGTAAAACCAGGAAACTGATAGATAGCTACACGCGAGTGAGGATTGAGGTTGATTCTTTGAAAAGATAATTCCTCTCATGTCAGTATGCTAATTCCAACATAATATTTAATGAGCTCTTAATTAATAGACGATTTGTTGCTTTTTCACAAGCGCAGGGTTTTTACTTTTGGTCTGTGTGCTAATTTCAACTTGCCCGCACTGGGGTTTAATATTTTCTTTCATATTTTTGACATTTTAAGAGCTCGTTGAGCCTAAAAATATGGCCAACCAAACTAAGCATAAATATTTCATACAGCGAATGTTACGTGGGATGCCAACTTGCAGGCCTACTCGATTTTCGAATACTCGTTGTTTTTTTTACCCATTTTGCATTTTTTATAAAGGAAAAAAAAGTCTTCCCAACACACCTTTCAGTCATTGATTCGTGAGGCATTCAACTTGCTGTTTGACCACTGGTCATTCCATTTCGAACCAGACATTTACCCGTCGAGCATACTTGAATGAATAATCGAGTTCGTTATGTATCGATGTGGTTTTTGTCTTCAATTACCACGCCACTGGGTATTCATAGGCTTAATCTGATATATTTCCCATCGTGTGGGCTTAATTCCTTTGAAATTAGGTTGCACCAAACTAACTTCAACAGTATTTGTATATATTTTTTTTCTAGCAGTGAGGTAGGCAGTTTAAGGTGTATTCTCAGCCTCCTCGATGAGGATGAACGACTGTCCGGTACACATAATTCATCCCTTTTGACCCACAAAGGTCAATCCTAAGCGACTTGTATAGGATCAGGAAACCAACGGTTGCGAGGAAGAATGAAAGCTTTTATAAGCTTAAAGAGAGCTTCGTTTTATTTCGCAGAAAAACTCCTATAATAGGACATTACGGATTTATTCGTTGGGGTAGGACTGCTCCCAGGAAATACTTAAAAATAAGTCGGTTTTTAAGGTCACACTATGTGACTTGATGGATCGTGTGCACGGTTTGACTTGGTTTTCACTGGAGTGTCGCGCCATTTTATACTCGAGTTTTCCGAAAAAGTTTGATGTTTTGCAACCCACTCCTGACACACAATGTCTTGAAGATCCAGGTTAGCTGCCTGCACCTATAAATGCTAATTATGCCTGTTACAAACGGACCTATTGCACTATCGATCCAGCTGACAAGCCACAAGATTAACATAGCTGCAAAATAAAGCAGTTTTTGTGCAGCCATTTCTAGAACCTGTTGACATCAGTTACATGAGAGGCTCATGTCGTTTTACGCCTCATATGTGGATGTTACTCTGTAAATGATACTGTCAGTAAGTATGAATAACTGGGTAGTGTTGATCGTGTATGAAAGTACTGAGTACATGTACTGATGGATTTCCGTTGAATACTGACGATTATCAGCAGATTATCACAAAATTACTGGATGCTCTTTATGATCTTCTGCTTCGAACCATTAACTTTGTAACACGACCCAAATTACAAATTGTAAGGCATCGGTAAAACCCCAAATGTGCACGAAAATTTGACAAAAAATTAAATACTGCTTGTAAATGCACGACTATCCTCCATTTGAAGCTGTAATAATTTAAATGTCCTTATTGGCTGATTGAAATGAGCGTGAATAATTACTAAAAATTAATTCAATTAACCTAGATCCTGGCATACATGCGTTGCTGGCGGGTGGTAAGGCTTTCAAAAGCAAACACTTTCCGAACTGTTAGAAGCTCAAAAACTTATCTTCAGTGAATAACGCTTTGCAAAATACATGCACACTGTATATACGTGTACCTGTAAAACCTGTTATTAAAGAGCATAGGAAGCCAACTTTTATGAATTCGTGGAAATTAAGACACATTGTCTTTTTTTGTTTTTCATGTTATGTTTGACGTCATCAGTTAGTTTCATGTCGCAGGTTTTTAAACCAAAATGTTAATCATTCGTAGATTATAAAATAGAGATGGCGCATTTTCAGAGCTCTTCTTCTTTTGTATTTTTATGCTAAATTAAACTGTTTTAATGAACAGCGGGAATTTGCATTTGGGTACGCTGAGGATTTTTAGCGAGAAGTTTTGAAAAAGAAAACGTCATGCTAGAGTTATTTTCCCACACAAAAGCGGATTTGGTTGTACCGGTAGCCTACAAGTGAGTGTGTTAACCTGCTTTTTGGAGTCTAAATTTCACGCTTATGTAAATAAAATTAGGCAAAACACATGGACTGTCTAATGGCATATAAAATAGCCTTTTTTAAGGCAGCAGTTTTAAATCTGACTCTCACCCCCCTCGAATCGATACTAGGTTAAACCTATAATTCAACTTCATGCGCAATTATGTAAATTGTTCCTACATTTCCAGCGAAACTTTTGACCCCCATCTGCGATGTTTTCTGCGGTTTCCTAGTAAATCGATCCATACATTTACCGTTTTATTTTTGCTTAAAAATGTAAGCGTGAAGCAGCATTCCTTGTCATTTTCACATTTTGCAATCTCAGTGTGATAGTGACACACGACGTGCTTGTGCTACATTCAGGCGTGTTTTAAAACTACATGTACGTTTCATCTCCATTTCAGCCCGCCTTTTTTTCTACTTACTCCCTTGGTTTTTAAACAGAAAGTTAATTGAAACTGTATAAAGTGAACACGGTGAGACTGAAGAGTTCGGCAATCAGCGAGTTGACCCAGATATCTGAACTTTTTGCGATGTCAGGATTGAATGTCCAAAACTATCATGAAGGCAGTTATTTAGATAATCGATTTGCATTAGAGAACTATAACTTTGCTTTGTCTTGGTCCACAATGAGTAACGCTTTTGGAGGTTTTGAATGGCAGGTTTGAGTTTTTAGTGGTGATATTTAAGTTACGGTACCATGGACTTGGGTTAACTGACACTGGTGCTGCATTTGACTCGGGACTATTTTAAAAAATATTTATTTTCATCTTTGATATTACGTCATCATTAACAAACCGAAATGTAGCTTTGTAGATTCGGTATCTTTATTTTATCTGCTGTCGTGTTATGTAAATTATGTAAGTATAGTGTACTTGTAGCTCGTTTTCCATTAATCTTGCAAAATAGCCTCGAAAAATGGTCCACATCGAAGCAACTATTGCATAACAAACAGGGCATGGCGTTTTGAAAAAGAAATATAAACTTCATTTTTTAGTAAAAAGGGAAAATCGTAAAGCACTTAGTTGACAAGAAAAATGAATTTCTTTTGTAGCTCGTGGACATGTGTAGAGGCCATTTTTATGTAGCCATTCACTGGTCATTTACATATTACAAATATACTAAACTAAACAAACAAACCTGAATTTAAACAAATCATTTGTTTAAATCATAAAAAGGAAAACACGAGACACACGTTTCCGGTATCTTGGCGGCATTTTTTAATGGTCATTCCATTTTGATATGTAGGCTATCCACTGTAATTGCTGTTTGATGTTTTTTTTTCCCTAAAAAAAGGTAGTCGACACACATTGGTCTGCCATGAAACTTGATGCGTGCAAATTCATGTCGGGACCGGATTTGCTTACTCATTTTGTGTTTTCTAAGACGTGAACTCTGATATTAGGATTTTTGAAACATAATTAATGCAAATAATAGAATTTGAATACACACCGTGCGTTTGACGGAAACTCACAATGTTTTGCAAAAGTTGTTGGCCTTTCGAAAAAGGCAATAATACCGGCCTCTTGAATCATAATGCACTGACTGGCTGTAAGAGGGGTTAATAGGTTATTACCATTGTCTCACCCGACTACTGCATCTGAAAAATAACAGCTATCTTTCTAGTTCCTCTTCTACTTGGACTGTGTGCAGTTTGTAACATCAATATGATATTCCAGCAGACCGCTGATACCTCTTAAGCCACACTCTAGTAAATGAATGTGTGCTCAATTTTCAAATTGTGATACCCAGCATGTTGACATAAGGTTATCATCGTGTCCAACATATGACCTACCTATATTTTACAAATCGAAAAAGCAGGCCCACTATTGTGCAAAAATATGCCATTTTCAATGTGATCTAATGAGCGCTTATTTAAAAGTTTCTCCGTTTCCCATTATTACTCGATTAGAGATGCACAATTAGCATTTTTGAAATCCATTTCTGGGAAGATTTGACCTCTTCATGTCGGTGTCATGTCGAAAACCTTAATGCACTTCAACAAAATGAATAGAAAGCATGTTTAAACTGTTGAATGCTATTATTATTGATTTTTAAATACGATCATTACTCTCTTTCGTAAAATAATACTGCACACGATTAGCACAAAAAAGTGAAGTTACGTTTTTAGGCCAGCCCATGATGAACTGGTTATGCAAGTGCGTATGTCTATGCTTATGAAAGTTAAGTTTAGGTTATCACGTAGTAATATAGACAAATGTTTTTTTCATGTTTCGGTTATTATTAGACGTATAATTTAATTTCACTTTCCCCCCTATAATGAACTGGTTGTCTAATAAGGAATAAACGAAATTTCATGAATCGGCAGTCCTACATAATCTCCAAGAAATACTAAAAACGTCTAAAGGAAAGACTAACGAAGCGTTCTCTGTTTTTCAATGGACTATACCCATTATACTTTTCTGCAATTTCCATCTTTAAACTTTAAGCTTTAAAACGACGAAATGGCGGTTTCAACGGTATACCTTTCGTAATTAGTGTGCATAATTTTCATTTTTTAGGTTACGCCGTTGCACATACACGTTTATATACCAGTCTTTGTGAATATTTAATGAAAGGGATTTTTTATATCTAAAGTCTGCGTTGCTTTTTATTTTGTCGCGACCCATTTTCATGCATGCGTGCAAAATTGTCGCCGTTTTTTATTTTTAATAAGTTTTTAATCTTAAATTTGGAGAATGCGGAGCACCTCCACGAAAATATACGTATATGGCCACGTTTTATAGTCAGGAACAATGGTTACAATTATATATGAAACAAAGACCAATCTCAGGAATAACATTACTTGGATATGGTGTAGGTTAGGCCAAATTCAAATTAGATAGGTCATGCATCACCAAGTTAAAGTTTACATACTACGGGAATTGAGCTCGTTTTAATTTAGTAGGCGTGTGTCTGTGAAAGAAATTTCAAATCATGTAACAACAAAACATATCTAGAACGTTTGCTCAGTCTTCCTTTAAATACACATTTTTCCGGTTGTTATTGTATGAAAAAGAATGTTAAATTAAGAATATAAAGAGGTCCAAAGGGATCATATCAAACAGGAGTTGCATGGATAACAACGATTCACGATATTTATAGTCACCCAACAAGGACAAAATTTGGTACATAATTTTGTTTCTTTTTTATGTTGTAAACGTCTTCAATTACCCACAAGTTATAACTTAATCTTTGATAAAGGAAATTCGCTATTGTGTGTACAGTAACTGTTTTGTGTCGTTTTCATAAATGGCACTGATTTATTGAGACACGAGAACAGATACATTCAAATGATGTAACTTGATAAGAAAAAGCAAGGGTTAAGTACAAGTGGGAAACAAATTCTCATCTAACGGTTTTTGCTTGGCTATTTTTCTTCTGATTATCTAATACTATACTGTATTGTTTTGTGACTTTTATGGTTGGTCTAACCTGACGTCTGAGGGCATTGTGACTGAAACATTGAAAAGGTGCATGCGATGCTTTTAAAAGTTGAAGCGAGGTCATGCACCGGTGCTATCGAAATCGTTGTAAATATGCTGCATAAAACCAGAAATATTTACACCTCAGCATTATTTTTATTTAAATGCACATGTATATGCACCTGTGTAGTGGATATAATTCCTTGGCAGTCATTATAGGTTCAGTACACGATATAAAGGTGATGTGGAAAATCACGTCTCCTTGCTAATTCACCATCTTTTTAACGATGTTGTGATATAACAATGTTCTGACAGATGCTGAAAATTTCAGCTTTCTGTTAGGTCCAAGAAATTCTTTACTGTTAATCATTATGAGCACGTAAGCATTGTGAACATTTTGCTTTTGAAAATGGCCGTAAACATGGTTAAAACTGACGGTAAGATCATTTATTTCTTTGAAAGCTTATTAAGGAGAAAAATTCTAAAAATTTGCGGTTGCGTGCAAAATAAGCATTGGAAGGTTTGGCCGGTGTAAATTACACGTACCGATTTCGTTGTTTCTCCGGATTGTTAATTTTCTAAATTACATTCTTTATGTAATTGAAAGCTAAACCCCCAAATTGTGCACGATTTATTTTATCTGACAGCTTCAGCTGCCTATACAATTCAGCATTCTTCAGTGCACATTCATTTAATATTTGAATAGAAGCGAGGTTTTTTGGTGAGACCTCGTCATGTTCGTTCACAACAGAGTACTCGCCTCAGTGGATTAAATTAACACCCATAAAAGGAATTATAGCTGTATGGTTGCAGGCCCTGCACGCTCGTTTATGCGTATTGTAGTTTGAAAACAAATATTAATTGTATTTCTATATTTAGAAAGTTTTTACCCCTCTAACAACACATGGCAAGCAGAGATTAGGCGTATCTTAACGTACAGTTTTGAAAAGAACGTTAATTTAGTGATCTGTAACTGTCTCAGCAACTTGCCAGAATAACGGAGGCTTAGCACGCCAAAATGTGTCAGTTGCACAAAGAATGGCGCGTGTTGAAATTCTCACACATTTTGGTTTCGCAACTGAACTTACACATTAGTCCACTATCGATCTGAATTAAATAAACTTGAAATTTGTTGATTTCTTTGTTTCTTGGACATTTTTTAAACCCTACAATCATACAGTCTTGGCATTTGTCTGTATACATCACAAAAACTCCCAAGTCTGGAGTCTGGATAGCTGACCCGGGTTCTACCAGCGTCTATAATCCCAGCTCGGTCATTGAACGGCTAATTGCTGGAACAACACCAGCCAATTAAATGACTTGTTTGCCGCTATGGCTAGTTGTTTCCTGGAATGTTGACTTTTTGTCTTTGCATGTTTTTAATATCGCTCATTGTATTTAACGGTACATGTATAGCAGATTTCGAGAAAATTAATTTCGGCAGTTCACCAGAGTACCTAAAAACTGGCTAATTATTTTCAATAACTGTTCATTGGATCTTCAATTTTTATTTATAGTCGTTAAAATGTTTGTTTTGACAATCATTGCGAGTAAGGGCGGTGATGCAGAAATGTACAGAGGTGATGCGTAAGTCGCTCATTTTAGTGGAAAAACTAGTTGTGCCTCCAAAAAGAACAAAGGTATATGAATGCTAAAATTATTGTTTGTAGTGGGGCCGGCCAAGGATGAAACTAGCTCCACCTTTTTGGAGTTTCAGTCTGCAAGTAGGCATTAGAAACAGGGTTTTAAGCGACCTGCAGGCTTGCTATCTTATTGCATTAAAATATTATCAGCGCTTTAACGGACTTCGTTATAACATTAAACGGAGATTCGAGTCGACCTACAGTTGAAAAAAGATCCAGTTTTCAGCTAATTTGAACGTGGTGCTCTTGCCAAGGGCAGAGTCGTCTTGCAATCCAATGGCACATATTAGGTTCAATAGCTCATCCATAATTGGTACTGCTAATGTAGAACCCTCAAGGTGAGAAATACTTTTCGAAAATGTTTGCTGCGTTTCCACGAATGTAACGAGAAATTTCCGTTTTGATTTCCCCGAATTAAACATTCTTAAGACGTTTAAGTCATTCCTCTTACCGTCGCAGAATTTCGTTTGGGGTTAAATCTGTTGTTAAGTTTGTTTGTTGAGACCACTAAACATATTTTGTTACATGTATGTTCCTAACATTGATGGGATTTTTAAGCAATATCCATAATACACGCATCTTTCCTAATTTATCTTAAAAGATATTGCACATTAACGTTAATGTTAATGAGTATGAACTGTTTTATTACAAGTTGACTGGTTTTCAAATTCGACAATGCGCTTCTTTATTCATGTAAAGTAGCTAGAAAAAGATAAAGAAATTGAGACGTATAAAAATCTTGTCATACAGGTAAAACGTTTATTGCTATTGCGTAATCAGTCCTCATATCAGCCTATAAATCATCCGATGTGGCATATAAGCTTACGTCCTGCTTAATAAGGAAATGGTTCTGGTTTGTGGGTCACTTTAACTTATTAAATTTATTCGCCCAAAGCATGGTACATGTAATTGTCCTGCAGTGCGGGACGTGCTTTATATTTTCATTACACATACATGTAGGTATTGCGGAAGGAAATGGTTTTATAGGTTTACATGAGGCAATTACTGCGTTATCATGTATATTGGAATGATAAAGTGACTGCATTTTGGTAGGTACATTGAAGAAACCTGATGCTCTATTTCTCTCGGCGAAGTTTGTTCAAGGTACACGCATTTATATCCGGTCAAAACTACGTCCTATGATTAATAACAATTTTTTTCGAAAATAGTTCACGTGCAAAGATCTATTAAGCATAAGCGATGAACAATAGCATTAATTATGTTACTCGGGCCTAATGGGAAGAGATTCAAGCCATTGAAAATGTTTAGCATAAAATACTTGGGGAATCACCATCACGGACGATATGCACTGGGATACACACAGTAAAATCAGTAAATCAGTTTAGTTACTGGTGTGGCAAACCAACGCCTTAGATTTGTAAAAATAATTTTTCGAAATTGTCCTCTAAAAGTTAAAGAAACTGGATAATAATATTGGGATGATGGTTTACACCCCCCTACCACATGACATATCACTTGCTGCTAGTAGGGTACTGAGTTGAATTGAATTGAATAATGTTCAACTCGTATTCTGAAAATACATACTATACTATTAATGCAAAGTTAAAGGTCTAGGTAAAAGCCAAGTTTATATTTACTTATTCAAGCCTTTTGAATAATGCTAGATTTCTTCACGCTTGACTGCGACAATGAATTTTAACTTTATTTTTTGATTCCAGGGTTTGAATCATACCGGCATATTTGAAGGCCTTTGGGAGTGTCCATCAAAACATTCATGTCACCCTTGTAAAAAACTAGCTGTTCTAGCACGAACTAACTATTGTTTAAATGGTTGCCAGGCTGTGATCTGAATTCTAATGACAGTGTCCCTATGTCCATTGAATATATAAGGAATTTCTCATGTCTACGTGAACTATGATATTTCTCCAAGTCTGCGAAACTTAAAGTTGTGTTGTGAATAGGGTCATAAGTTGATATATGCTCAATTGTGAGAACAGTGGCCAGCCACCCTTCTGGAAGTCCATAGCTCATTTTGGTCCGTATATCGCGAATTCCTTCCTATATCATATTTTACTGGACAACTTGCATGGACTGGCAATAAATCCTTATTAGCATCGCATAAGTATGCAACAGTCCTTTTGCATTGTACTGCATAATAGGAAATAGACACGATCTTCTTTCAAATAGGACAAATTCAAATTTAACCAAATATGGAGATAAGCCACGTGTTTTCCGTAAATTAAGCTTTATCCGTAAAATGCAGGTGTCCATAAATTAGACACATATACTGAAAAAGTGGGTCACAAACGCTAATCACGGAATTTATAGACATTCTTGACTGTCACCTAAAACCTGCCAAGGATTTGCAAAGAAAAGCAGGTTATGCAATTAATTCTGCGTTGCTGCCACTATACGAAAATTCACAAACTTTATCTTAAAAGATGAAGACCCTCCTATGAAACCATTGCTAAAGAAACGGAAATTTTCGTCTTAAATGGTCACACTAATCTGTCATCCATAATATTTATTTATGTGGCAATTTCTGGAACATATTTTACTGCAAATTCCTGATGGTAGAACGTTGACTTAATACTCTTGACCACACTGACGTGATAGTTGGTGATATATTCTATAGTGTATGTATAGACATTCTGAGTTCAACAAACTTTCTCTTTACTTTTAGTTTAGTACAACTTCAGTATAGTCAAAGAATTATGTAACAAATGTTTTCATTGGTGCTTGGCTCATCTATGTTCGCCTGCTTCCTTGTTCAAACAGTTTTGAAACATTGCATTCATATCCACACTTCACGTGACGTGTTTGAGGATATTTTGACGAATTTTTAAGAGATCATGACTTCCTTCCTGAGATCACCTTTTGCAAACAATTGTTGGATCCTCACTGAAAAAGAAATGCTAATTTACTTATAGACTCATTTCAGCGCTCCGTTTACTTGATCCGTGACTTGCGTCAAGTGGAACCTTTTCGTGTGGGCAAAGAATGTAAT